>JANJGN010005218.1:0-25385 GCA_026770705.1 Isurus oxyrinchus
GTTTGCTTCTGTTTAAGCCTGTTTGCCTCTGTTTAACTCTGTTTGCATCTGTTTAAGTCTGTTTGCCTCTGGTTGCCTCTGTTTGCCTCTGTTTAAGTCTGTTTGCCTCTGTTTAAGTCTGTTTGCCTCTGTTTAAGTCTGTTTGCCTCTGCTTCACTCTGTTTGCACCTGCTTAAGTCTGTTTGCCTCTGTTTCAGTCTGTTTGCCTCTGTATCAATCTGTTTGTCTCTGTTTCACTCTGTTTGCCTCTGTTTCACTCTGTTTGCCTCTGTTTCACTCTGTTTGCCTCTGTTTCTCTCTGTTTCCCTCTGTTTCACTCTGTTTGCCTCTGTGTGTCTCTGTTTAAGTCTGTTTGCCTCTGTTTAAGTCTCTTTGCCTTTTGTTCAGTCTGTTTGCCTCTGTTTCAGGCTGTTTGCCCCTGTTTCAGTCTGTTTGCCTCTGTTTCATTCTGTTTGCCTCTGTTTCACTCTGTTTGCCTCTGTTTCACTCTTTATGCCTCTGTTTAACTGTGTTTAACTCTGTTTAAGTCTGTTTGCCTCTGTTTGCCTCTTTCTAACCCTGTTTGCTTCTGTTTGCCTCTGTTTGCCTCTGTTTAAGTCTGTTTGCCTCTGTTTAAGCCTGTTTGCCTCTGTTTAACTCTGTTTGCATCTGTTTAAGTCTGTTTGCCTCTGGTTGCCTCTGTTTGACTCTGTTTAAGTCTGTTTGCCTCTGTTTAAGTCTGTTTGCCTCTGTTTAAGTCTGTTTGCCTCTGCTTCACTCTGTTTGCCCCTGCTTAAGTCTGTTTGCCTCTGTTTCAGTCTGTTTGCCTCTGTATCAATCTGTTTGTCTCTGTTTCACTCTGTTTGCCTCTGTTTCACTCTGTTTGCCTCTGTTTCACTCTGTTTGCCTCTGTTTCTCTCTGTTTCCCTCTGTTTCACTCTGTTTGCCTCTGTTTCACTCCGTTTGCCTCTGTTTCACTCTTTTTGCACCTGCTTAAGTCTGTTTGCCTCTGTTTAAGTCTGTTTGCCTCTGATTAAGTCTGTTTGCCTCTGTTTCAGTCTGTTTGCCTCTGTTTAAGTCTGTTAGCCTCTGTTTCAATCTGTTTGCCTCTGGTTGCCTCTGTTTGCCTCTGTTTAAGTCTGTTTGCCTCTGTTTAAGTCTGTTTGCTCTGTTTAAGTCTGTTTGCCTCTGCTTCACTCTGTTTGCCTCTATTTCATCTGTTTGCCTCTGTTTCACTCTGTTTGCCTCTGTTTCGCTCTTTTTGCCTCTGTTTGCCTCTGTTTCAGTCTGTTTGCCTCTGTTTAAGTCTGTTAGCCTCTGTTTCACTCTGTTTGCCTCTGGTTGCCTCTGGTTGCCTCTGTTTAAGTCTGTTTGCCTCTGTTTAAGTCTGTTTGCCTCTGTTTAATTCTGTTTGCCTCTGCTTCAGTCTGTTTGCACCTGCTTAAGTCTGTTTGCCTCTGTTTCAGTCTGTTTGCCTCTGTATCAATCTGTTTGTCTCTGTTTAACTCTGTTTGCCACTGTTTCACTCTGTTTGCCTCTGTTTCACTCTGTTTGCTTCTGTTTCTATCTGTTTGCCTCTGTTTCATCTGTTTGCTTCTGTTTCACTCTGTTTGCCTCTGTTTCACTCTGTTTGCCTCTGTTTAAGTCTGTTTGCCTCTGCTTAAGTCTGCTTGCCTCTTTATCACTCTGTTTGCCTCTGTTTCACCATGTTTGCCTCTGTTTACCTCTGTTTAAGTCTGTTTGCCTCTGTTTAAGTCTGTTTGCCTCTGTTAAAGTCTGTTTGCCTCTGTTTAAGTCTGTTTGCCTCTGTTTAAGTCTGTTTGCCTCTCTTTCATTCTGTTTGTTTCCGTTTCACTCTGTTTACCTTTGTTTCAATCTTTTTGCCTCTGTTTAAGTCTGTTTGCCTCTTTTTAACTCTGTTTGCCTCTGTTTAACCCTGTTTGCCACTATTTGCCTCTGTTTGCCTTTGTTTAAGTCTGTTTGCCTCTTTTTAAATCTGTTTGCCTCTGTTTAAGTCTGTTTGCCTCTGTTTCAGTCTGTTTGCCTCTGTTTAAGTCTGTTTGCCTCTGTTTCAGTCTGTTTGCCTCGGTTTCACTCTGTTTGCCTCTGTTTCACTCTGTTTGCCTCTGTTTCACTCTGTTTGCCTCTGTTTCACTCTGTTTGCCTCTGTTTCACTCTTTTTGCCTCTGTGTGTCTCTCTTTAAGTCTGTTTGCGTCTGTTTAAGTCTCTTTGCCTCTTTTTCAGTCTGTTTGCCTCTGTTTCAGGCTGTTTGCCCCTGTTTCAGTCTGTTTGCCTCTGTTTCATTCTGTTTGCCTCTGTTTCACTCTGTTTGCCTCTGTTTCACTGTTTATGCCTCTGTTTAACTGTCTTTAACTCTGTTTAAGTCTGTTTGCCTCTGTTTGCCCCTTTCTAACCCTGTTTTCTTGTGTTTGCCTCTGTTTGCCTCTGTTTGCCTCTGTTTAAGTCTGTTTGCTTCTGTTTAAGCCTGTTTGCCTCTGTTTAACTCTGTTTGCATCTGTTTAAGTCTGTTTGCCTCTGGTTGCCTCTGTTTGCCTCTGTTTAAGTCTGTTTGCCTCTGTTTAAGTCTGTTTGCCTCTGTTTAAGTCTGTTTGCCTCTGCTTCACTCTGTTTGCACCTGCTTAAGTCTGTTTGCCTCTGTTTCAGTCTGTTTGCCTCTGTATCAATCTGTTTGTCTCTGTTTCACTCTGTTTGCCTCTGTTTCACTCTGTTTGCCTCTGTTTCACTCTGTTTGCCTCTGTTTCTCTCTGTTTCCCTCTGTTTCACTCTGTTTGCCTCTGTGTGTCTCTGTTTAAGTCTGTTTGCCTCTGTTTAAGTCTCTTTGCCTTTTGTTCAGTCTGTTTGCCTCTGTTTCAGGCTGTTTGCCCCTGTTTCAGTCTGTTTGCCTCTGTTTCATTCTGTTTGCCTCTGTTTCACTCTGTTTGCCTCTGTTTCACTCTTTATGCCTCTGTTTAACTGTGTTTAACTCTGTTTAAGTCTGTTTGCCTCTGTTTGCCTCTTTCTAACCCTGTTTGCTTCTGTTTGCCTCTGTTTGCCTCTGTTTAAGTCTGTTTGCCTCTGTTTAAGCCTGTTTGCCTCTGTTTAACTCTGTTTGCATCTGTTTAAGTCTGTTTGCCTCTGGTTGCCTCTGTTTGACTCTGTTTAAGTCTGTTTGCCTCTGTTTAAGTCTGTTTGCCTCTGTTTAAGTCTGTTTGCCTCTGCTTCACTCTGTTTGCCCCTGCTTAAGTCTGTTTGCCTCTGTTTCAGTCTGTTTGCCTCTGTATCAATCTGTTTGTCTCTGTTTCACTCTGTTTGCCTCTGTTTCACTCTGTTTGCCTCTGTTTCACTCTGTTTGCCTCTGTTTCTCTCTGTTTCCCTCTGTTTCACTCTGTTTGCCTCTGTTTCACTCCGTTTGCCTCTGTTTCACTCTTTTTGCCTCTGTTTGTCTCTGTTTAAGTCTGTTTGCCTCTGTTTAAGTCTGTTTGCCTCTGTTTCTGTCTGTTTGCCTCTGTTTCACTCTGTTTGCCTCTGTTTTAGTCTGTTTGCCTCTGTTTAAGTCTGTTTGCCTCTGTTTAAGTATGTTTGCCTCTGTTTCAGTCTGTTTGCCTCTGTTTCACTCTGTTTGCCTCTGTTTCAATCTGTTTGCCTCTGTTTCACTCTGTTTGCCTCTGTTTAAGTCTGTTTGCCTCTGTTTAAGTCTGTTTGCCTCTGTTTCACTCTGTTTGCCTCTGTTTCACTCTGTTTGCCTCTTTTTCACTCTTTTTGCCTCTGTTTGTCTCTGATTAAGTCTGTTTGCCTCTGTTTAAGTCTCTTTGCCTCTTTTTCAGTCTGTTTGCCTCTGTTTCAGGCTGTTTGCCCCTGTTTCAGTCTGTTTGCCTCTGTTTCATTCTGTTTGCCTCTGTTTCACTATTTTTGCCTCTGTTTCACTCTTTATGCCTCTGTTTAACTCTGTTTAACTCTGTTTAATTCTGTTTGCCTCTGTTTGCCTCTTTTTAACCCTGTTTGCTTCTGTTTGCCACTGTTTGCCTCTGTTTGCATCTGTTTAAGTCTGTTTGCCTCTGTTTAAGCCTGTTTGCCTCTGTTTAACTCTGTTTGCATCTGTTTAAGTCTGTTTGCCTCTGATTAAGTCTGTTTGCCTCTGTTTCAGTCTGTTTGCCTCTGTTTAAGTCTGTTTGCCTCTGTTTCACTCTGTTTGCCTCTGGTTGCCTCTGATTGCCTCTGTTTAAGTCTGTTTGCCTCTGTTTAAGTCTGTTTGCCTCTGCTTCACTCTGTTTGCACCTGCTTAAGTCTGTTTGCCTCTGTTTCAGTCTGTTTGCCTCTGTATCAATCTGTTTGTCTCTGTTTCACTCTGTTTGCCTCTGTTTCACTCTGTTTGCCTCTGTTTCACTCTGTTTGCCTCTGTTTCTCTCTGTTTCCCTCTGTTTCACTCTGTTTGCCTCTGTTTGACTCTGTTTGCCTCTGTTTGACTCTGTTTGCTTCTGTTTGCCTCTATTTCACTCTGTTTGCCTCTGTTTAAGTCTGTTTGCCTCTGTCTAAGTCTGTTTGCCTCTGTTTAATTCTGTTTGCCTCTGTTTCACTCTGTTTGCCTCTGTTTCGCTCTTTTTGCCTCTGTGTGTCTCTGTTTAAGTCTGTTTGCCTCTGTTTAAGTCTGTTTGCCTCTGTTTCACTCTGTTTGCCTCTGTTTCACTCTGTTTGCCTCTGTTTTAGTCTGTTTGCCTCTGTTTAAGTCTGTTTGCCTCTGTTTAAGTATGTTTGCCTCTGTTTCAGTCTGTTTGCCTCTGTTTCACTCTGTTTGCCTCTGTTTCACTCTGTTTGCCTCTGTTTCACTCTGTTTGCCTCTGTTTAAGTCTGTTTGCCTCTGTTTAAGTCTGTTTGCCTCTGTTTTACTCTGTTTGCGTCTGTTTCACTCTGTTTGCCTCTGTTTCACTCTGTTCGCCACTATTTTAGTCTGTTTGCCTCTGTCTAAGTCTGTTTGCCTCTGTTTAAGTCTGTTTGCCTCTTTATCAGTCTGTTTCCCTCTGTTTCACTCTGTTTGCCTCTATTTCACTCAGTTTGCCTCTGTTTCACTCTGTTTGCTTCTGTTTAAGTCTGTTTGCCTCTGTTTAAGTCTGTTTGCTTCTGTTTAAGTCTGTTTGCCTCTGTTTCACTCTGTTTGCCTCTGTTTCACTCTTTTTGCCTCTGTTTGTCTCTGTTTAGTCTGTTTGCCTCTGTTTAAGTCTCTTTGCCTCTTTTTCAGTCTGTTTGCTTCTGTTTCATTCTGTTTGCCTCTGTTTCACTCTTTTTGCCTCTGTTTCACTCTTTATGCCTATGTTTAACTCTGTTTAACTCTGTTTAAGTCTGTTTGCCTCTGTTTAAGTCTGTTTGCCTCTGTTTCAGTCTGTTTGCCTCTGTTTAAGTCTGTTAGCCTCTGTTTCAATCTGTTTGCCTCTGGTTGCCTCTGTTTGCCTCTGTTTAAGTTTGTTTGCCTCTGTTTAAGTCTGTTTGCCTCTGTTTAAGTCTGTTTGCCTCTGCTTCACTCTGTTTGCCTCTATTTCATCTGTTTGCCTCTGTTTCACTCTGTTTGCCTCTGTTTCGCTCTTTTTGCCTCTGTTTGTCTCTGTTTGCCTCTGTTTGCCTCTGTTTAAGTCTGTTTGCCTCTGTTTAAGCCTGTTTGCCTCTGTTTAACTCTGTTTGCATCTGTTTCAGTCTGTTTGCCTCTGTTTAAGTCTGTTAGCCTCTGTTTCACTCTGTTTGCCTCTGGTTGCCTCTGTTTGCCTCTGTTTAAGTCTGTTTGTCTCTGTTTAAGTCTGTTTGCCTCTGTTTAATTCTGTTTGCTTCTGCTTGAGTCTGTTTGCACCTGCTTAAGTCTGTTTGCCTCTGTTTCAGTCTGTTTGCCTCTGTATCAATCTGTTTGTCTCTGTTTCACTCTGTTTGCCTCTGTTTCACTCTGTTTGCCTCTGTTTCACTCTGTTTGCTTCTGTTTCTATCTGTTTGCCTCTGTTTCATCTGTTTGCCTCTGTTTCACTCTGTTTGCCTCTGTTTCACTCTGTTTGCCTCTGTTTAAGTCTGTTTGCCTCTGCTTAAGTCTGCTTGCCTCTTTTTCACTCTGTTTGCCTCTGTTTACCTCTGTTTAAGTCTGTTTGCCTCTGTTTAAGTCTGTTTGCCTCTGTTAAAGTCTGTTTGCCTCTGTTTAAGTCTGTTTGCCTCTGTTTAAGTCTGTTTGCCTCTGTTTTACTCTGGTGCGTCTGTTTCACTCTGTTTGCCTCTGTTTCACTCTGTTCGCCTCTATTTTAGTCTGTTTGCCTCTGTCTAAGTCTGTTTGCCTCTGTTTAAGTCTGTTTGCCTCTGTATCAGTCTGTTTCCCTCTGTTTCACTCTGTTTGCCTCTATTTCACTCAGTTTGCCTCTGTTTCACTCTGTTTGCTTCTGTGTAAGTCTGTTTGCCTCTGTTTAAGTCTGTTTGCTTTTGTTTAAGTCTGTTTGCCTCTGTTTCACTCTGTTTGCCTCTGTTTCACTCTTTTTGCCTCTGTTTCACTCTTTATGCCTATGTTTAACTCTGTTTAACTCTGTTTAAGTCTGTTTGCCTCTGTTTAACTCTGTTTGCCTCTGTTTCAGTCTGTTTGCCTCTGTTTAAGTCTGTTAGCCTCTGTTTCAATCTGTTTGCCTCTGGTTGCCTCTGTTTGCCTCTGTTTAAGTCTGTTTGCCTCTGTTTAAGTCTGTTTGCCTCTGTTTAAGTCTGTTTGCCTCTGCTTCACTCCGTTTGCCTCTATTTCATCTGTTTGCCTCTGTTTCACTCTGTTTGCCTCTGTTTCGCTCTTTTTGCCTCTGTTTGTCTCTGTTTGCCTCTGTTTGCCTCTGTTTAAGTCTGTTTGCCTCTGTTTAAGCCTGTTTGCCTCTGTTTAACTCTGTTTGCCTCTGTTTAAGTCTGTTTGCCTCTGTTTCAGTCTGTTTGCCTCTGTTTAAGTCTGTTAGCCTCTGTTTCACTCTGTTTGCCTCTGGTTGCCTCTGTTTGCCTCTGTTTAAGTCTGTTTGCCTCTGTTTAAGTCTGTTTGCCTCTGCTTCAATCTGTTTGCACCTGCTTAAGTCTGTTTGCCTCTGTTTCAGTCTGTTTGCCTCTGTATCAATCTGTTTGTCTCTGTTTCACTCTGTTTGCCTCTGTTTCACTCTGTTTGCCTCTGTTTCACTCTGTTTGCCTCTGTTTCTCTCTGTTTCCCTCTGTTTCACTCTGTTTGCCTCTGCTTGACTCTGTTTGCCTCTGTTTGACTCTGTTTGCTTCTGTTTGCCTCTATTTCACTCTGTTTGCCTCTGTTTAAGTCTGTTTGCCTCTGTTTAAGTCTGTTTGCCTCTGTTTAATTCTGTTTGCCTCTGTTTCACTCTGTTTGCCTCTGTTTCGCTCTTTTTGCCTCTGTGTGTCTCTGTTTAAGTCTGTTTGCCTCTGTTTAAGTCTGTTTGCCTCTGTTTCACTCTGTTTGCCTCTGTTTCACTCGGTTTGCCTCTGTTTTAGTCTGTTTGCCTCTGTTTAAGTCTGTTTGCCTCTGTTTAAGTATGTTTGCCTCTGTTTCAGTCTGTTTGCCTCTGTTTCACTCTGTTTGCCTCTGTTTCACTCTGTTTGCCTCTGTTTCACTCTGTTTGCCTCTGTTTAAGTCTGTTTGCCTCTGTTTAAGTCTGTTTGCCTCTGTTTTACTCTGTTTGCGTCTGTTTCACTCTGTTTGCCTCTGTTTCACTCTGTTCGCCACTATTTTAGTCTGTTTGCCTCTGTCTAAGTCTGTTTGCCTCTGTTTAAGTCTGTTTGCCTCTTTATCAGTCTGTTTCCCTCTGTTTCACTCTGTTTGCCTCTATTTCACTCAGTTTGCCTCTGTTTCACTCTGTTTGCTTCTGTTTAAGTCTGTTTGCCTCTGTTTAAGTCTGTTTGCTTCTGTTTAAGTCTGTTTGCCTCTGTTTCACTCTGTTTGCCTCTGTTTCACTCTTTTTGCCTCTGTTTGTCTCTGTTTAGTCTGTTTGCCTCTGTTTAAGTCTCTTTGCCTCTTTTTCAGTCTGTTTGCTTCTGTTTCATTCTGTTTGCCTCTGTTTCACTCTTTTTGCCTCTGTTTCACTCTTTATGCCTATGTTTAACTCTGTTTAACTCTGTTTAAGTCTGTTTGCCTCTGTTTAAGTCTGTTTGCCTCTGTTTCAGTCTGTTTGCCTCTGTTTAAGTCTGTTAGCCTCTGTTTCAATCTGTTTGCCTCTGGTTGCCTCTGTTTGCCTCTGTTTAAGTTTGTTTGCCTCTGTTTAAGTCTGTTTGCCGCTGTTTAAGTCTCTTTGCCTCTGCTTCACTCTGTTTGCCTCTATTTCATCTGTTTGCCTCTGTTTCACTCTGTTTGCCTCTGTTTCGCTCTTTTTGCCTCTGTTTGTCTCTGTTTGCCTCTGTTTGCCTCTGTTTAAGTCTGTTTGCCTCTGTTTAAGCCTGTTTGCCTCTGTTTAACTCTGTTTGCATCTGTTTCAGTCTGTTTGCCTCTGTTTAAGTCTGTTAGCCTCTGTTTCACTCTGTTTGCCTCTGGTTGCCTCTGTTTGCCTCTGTTTAAGTCTGTTTGTCTCTGTTTAAGTCTGTTTGCCTCTGTTTAATTCTGTTTGCCTCTGCTTCAGTCTGTTTGCACCTGCTTAAGTCTGTTTGCCTCTGTTTCAGTCTGTTTGCCTCTGTATCAATCTGTTTGTCTCTGTTTCACTCTGTTTGCCTCTGTTTCACTCTGTTTGCCTCTGTTTCACTCTGTTTGCTTCTGTTTCTATCTGTTTGCCTCTGTTTCATCTGTTTGCCTCTGTTTCACTCTGTTTGCCTCTGTTTCACTCTGTTTGCCTCTGTTTAAGTCTGTTTGCCTCTGCTTAAGTCTGCTTGCCTCTTTTTCACTTTGTTTGCCTCTGTTTACCTCTGTTTAAGTCTGTTTGCCTCTGTTTAAGTCTGTTTGCCTCTGTTAAAGTCTGTTTGCCTCTGTTTAAGTCTGTTTGCCTCTGTTTAAGTCTGTTTGCCTCTGTTTTACTCTGTTTGCGTCTGTTTCACTCTGTTTGCCTCTGTTTCACTCTGTTCGCCTCTATTTTAGTCTGTTTGCCTCTGTCTAAGTCTGTTTGCCTCTGTTTAAGTCTGTTTGCCTCTGTATCAGTCTGTTTCCCTCTGTTTCACTCTGTTTGCCTCTATTTCACTCAGTTTGCCTCTGTTTCACTCTGTTTGCTTCTGTGTAAGTCTGTTTGCCTCTGTTTAAGTCTGTTTGCTTTTGTTTAAGTCTGTTTGCCTCTGTTTCACTCTGTTTGCCTCTGTTTCACTCTTTTTGCCTCTGTTTCACACTTTATGCCTATGTTTAACTCTGTTTAACTCTGTTTAAGTCTGTTTGCCTCTGTTTAACTCTGTTTGCCTCTGTTTCAGTCTGTTTGCCTCTGTTTAAATCTGTTAGCCTCTGTTTCAATCTGTTTGCCTCTGGTTGCCTCTGTTTGCCTCTGTTTAAGTCTGTTTGCCTCTGTTTAAGTCTGTTTGCCTCTGTTTAAGTCTGTTTGCCTCTGCTTCACTCCGTTTGCCTCTATTTCATCTGTTTGCCTCTGTTTCACTCTGTTTGCCTCTGTTTCGCTCTTTTTGCCTCTGTTTGTCTCTGTTTGCCTCTGTTTGCCTCTGTTTAAGTATGTTTGCCTCTGTTTAAGCCTGTTTGCCTCTGTTTAACTCTGTTTGCCTCTGTTTAAGTCTGTTTGCCTCTGTTTCAGTCTGTTTGCCTCTGTTTAAGTCTGTTAGCCTCTGTTTCACTCTGTTTGCCTCTGGTTGCCTCTGTTTGCCTCTGTTTAAGTCTGTTTGCCTCTGTTTAAGTCTGTTTGCCTCTGTTTAATTCTGGTTGCCTCTGCTTCAGTCTGTTTGCACCTGCTTAAGTCTGTTTGCCTCTGTTTCAGTCTGTTTGCCTCTGTATCAATCTGTTTGTCTCTGTTTCACTCTGTTTGCCTCTGTTTCACTCTGTTTGCCTCTGTTTCACTCTGTTTGCTTCTGTTTCGCTCTTTTTGCCTCTGTTTGTCTCTGTTTAAGTCTGTTTGCCTCTGTTTAAGTCTGTTTGCCTCTGTTTCTGTCTGTTTGCCTCTGTTTCACTCTGTTTGCCTCTGTTTTAGTCTGTTTGCCTCTGTTTAAGTCTGTTTGCCTCTGTTTAAGTATGTTTGCCTCTGTTTCAGTCTGTTTGCCTCTGTTTCACTCTGTTTGCCTCTGTTTCACACTGTTTGCCTCTGTTTCACTCTGTTTGCCTCTGTTTAAGTCTGTTTGCCTCTGTTTAAGTCTGTTTGCCTCTGTTTTACTCTGTTTGCGTCTGTTTCACTCTGTTTGCCTCCGTTTCACTCTGTTCGCCACTATTTTAGTCTGTTTGCCTCTGTCTAAGTCTGTTTGCCTCTGTTTAAGTCTGTTTGCCTCTGTATCAGTCTGTTTCCCTCTGTTTCACTCTGTTTGCCTCTATTTCACTCAGTTTGCCTCTGTTTCACTCTGTTTGCTTCTGTTTAAGTCTGTTTGCCTCTGTTTAAGTCTGTTTGCTTCTGTTTAAGTCTGTTTGCCTCTGTTTCACTCTGTTTGCCTCTGTTTCACTCTTTTTGCCTCTGTTTGTCTCTGTTTAAGTCTGTTTGCCTCTGTTTAAGTCTCTTTGCCTCTTTTTCAGTCTGTTTGCTTCTGTTTCATTCTGTTTGCCTCTGTTTCACTCTTTTTGCCTCTGTTTCACTCTTTATGCCTATGTTTAACTCTGTTTAAGTCTGTTTGCCTCTGTTTAAGTCTGTTTGCCTCTGTTTCAGTCTGTTTGCCTCTGTTTAAGTCTGTTAGCCTCTGTTTCAATCTGTTTGCCTCTGGTTGCCTCTGTTTGCCTCTGTTTAAGTCTGTTTGCCTCTGTTTAAGTCTGTTTGCCTCTGCTTCACTCTGTTTGCCTCTATTTCATCTGTTTGCCTCTGTTTCACTCTGTTTGCCTCTGTTTCGCTCTTTTTGCCTCTGTTTGTCTCTGTTTGCCTCTGTTTAAGCCTGTTTGCCTCTGTTTAAATCTGTTTGCATCTGTTTAAGTCTGTTTGCCTCTGTTTAAGTCTGTTTGCCTCTGCTTCACTCTGTTTGCCTCTATTTCATCTGTTTGCCTCTGTTTCACTCTGTTTGCCTCTGTTTCGCTCTTTTTGCCTCTGTTTAAGTCTGTTTGCCTCTGTTTAAGCCTGTTTGCCTCTGTTTAAATCTGTTTGCATCTGTTTAAGTCTGTTTGCCTCTGTTTAAGTCTGTTTGCCTCTGTTTCAGTCTGTTTGCCTCTGTTTAAGTCTGTTAGCCTCTGTTTCACTCTGTTTGCCTCTGGTTGCCTCTGTTTGCCTCTGTTTAAGTCTGTTTGCCTCTGTTTAAGTCTGTTTGCCTCTGTTTAATTCTGTTTGCCTCTGCTTCAGTCTGTTTGCACCTGCTTAAGTCTGTTTGCCTCTGTTTCAGTCTGTTTGCCTCTGTATCAATCTGTTTGTCTCTGTTTCACTCTGTTTGCCTCTGTTTCACTCTGTTTGCCTCTGTTTCACTCTGTTTGCTTCTGTTTCTATCTGTTTGCCTCTGTTTCATCTGTTTGCCTCTGTTTCACTCTGTTTGCCTCTGTTTCAATCTGTTTGCCTCTGTTTAAGTCTGTTTGCCTCTGCTTAAGTCTGCTTGCCTCTTTTTCACTCTGTTTGCCTCTGTTTACCTCTGTTTAAGTCTGTTTGCCTCTGTTTAAGTCTGTTTGCCTCTGTTAAAGTCTGTTTGCCTCTGTTTAAGTCTGTTTGCTTCTGTTTAAGTCTGTTTGCCTCTGTTTTACTCTGTTTGCGTCTGTTTCACTCTGTTTGCCTCTGTTTCACTCTGTTCGCCTCTATTTTAGTCTGTTTGCCTCTGTCTAAGTCTGTTTGCCTCTGTTTAAGTCTGTTTGCCTCTGTATCAGTCTGTTTCCCTCTGTTTCACTCTGTTTGCCTCTATTTCACTCAGTTTGCCTCTGTTTCACTCTGTTTGCTTCTGTTTAAGTCTGTTTGCCTCTGTTTAAGTCTGTTTGCTTTTGTTTAAGTCTGTTTGCCTCTGTTTCACTCTGTTTGCCTCTGTTTCACTCTTTTTGCCTCTGTTTGTCTCTGTTTAAGTCTGTTTGCCTCTGTTTAAGTCTCTTTGCCTCTTTTTCAGTCTGTTTGCTTCTGTTTCATTCTGTTTGCCTCTGTTTCACTCTTTTTGCCTCTGTTTCACTCTTTATGCCTATGTTTAACTCTGTTTAACTCTGTTTAAGTCTGTTTGCCTCTGTTTAAGTCTGTTTGCCTCTGTTTCAGTCTGTTTGCCTCTGTTTAAGTCTGTTAGCCTCTGTTTCAATCTGTTTGCCTCTGGTTGCCTCTGTTTGCCTCTGTTTAAGTCTGTTTGCCTCTGTTTAAGTCTGTTTGCCTCTGTTTAAGTCTGTTTGCCTCTGCTTCACTCTGTTTGCCTCTATTTCATCTGTTTGCCTCTGTTTCATTCTGTTTGCCTCTGTTTCGCTCTTTTTGCCTCTGTTTGTCTCTGTTTGCCTCTGTTTGCCTCTGTTTAAGTCTGTTTGCCTCTGTTTAAGCCTGTTTGCCTCTGTTTAACTCTGTTTGCATCTGTTTAAGTCTGTTTGCCTCTGTTTAAGTCTGTTTGCCTCTGTTTAAGTCTGTTTGCCTCTGTTTAAGTCTGTTAGCCTCTGTTTCACTCTGTTTGCCTCTGGTTGCCTCTGTTTGCCTCTGTTTAAGTCTGTTTGCCTCTGTTTAAGTCTGTTTGCCTCTGTTTAATTCTGTTTGCCTCTGCTTCAGTCTGTTTGCACCTGCTTAAGTCTGTTTGCCTCTGTTTCAGTCTGTTTGCCTCTGTATCAATCTGTTTGTCTCTGTTTCACTCTGTTTGCCTCTGTTTCACTCTGTTTGCCTCTGTTTCACTCTGTTTGCTTCTGTTTCTATCTGTTTGCCTCTGTTTCATCTGTTTGCCTCTGTTTCACTCTGTTTGCCTCTGTTTCATTCTGTTTGCCTCTGTTTAAGTCTGTTTGCCTCTGCTTAAGTCTGCTTGCCTCTTTTTCACTCTGTTTGCCTCTGTTTACCTCTGTTTAAGTCTGTTTGCCTCTGTTTAAGTCTGTTTGCCTCTGTTAAAGTCTGTTTGCCTCTGTTTAAGTCTGTTTGCCTCTGTTTAAGTCTGTTTGCCTCTCTTTCATTCTGTTTGTTTCCGTTTCACTCTGTTTACCTTTGTTTCAATCTTTTTGCCTCTGTTTAAGTCTGTTTGCCTCTTTTTAACCCTGTTTGCCTCTGTTTAACCCTGTTTGCCTCTATTTGCCTCTGTTTGCCTTTGTTTAAGTCTGTTTGCCTCTTTTTAAATCTGTTTGCCTCTGTTTAAGTCTGTTTGCCTCAGTTTCAGTCTGTTTGCCTCTGTTTAAGTTGTTTGCCTCTGTATCAATCTGTTTGTCTCTGTTTCACTCTGTTTTGCCTCTGTTTCACTCTGTTTGCCTCTGTTTCACTCTGTTTGCTTCTGTTTCTATCTGTTTGCCTCTGTTTCATCTGTTTGCCTCTGTTTCACTCTGTTTGCCTCTGTTTCACTCTGTTTTTCTCTGTTTAAGTCTGTTTGCCTCTGCTTAAGTCTGCTTGCCTCTTTTCCACTCTGTTTGCCTCTGTTTCACTCTGTTCGCCTCTGTTTACCTCTGTTTAAGTCTGTTTGCCTCTGTTTAAGTCTGTTTGCCTCTGTTAAAGTCTGTTTGCCTCTGTTTAAGTCTGTTTGCCTCTGTTTAAGTCTATTTGCCTCTCTTTCATTCTGTTTGTTTCCGTTTCACTCTGTTTACCTTTGTTTCAATCTTTTTGCCTCTGTTTAAGTCTGTTTGCCTCTTTCTAACTCTGTTTGCCTCTGTTTAACCCTGTTTGCCTCTATTTGCCTCTGTTTGCCTTTGTTTAAGTCTGTTTGCCTCTTTTTAAATCTGTTTGCCTCTGTTTAAGTCTGTTTGCCTCTGTTTCAGTCTGTTTGCCTCTGTTTAAGTCTGTTTGCCTCTGTTTCAGTCTGTTTGCCTCGGTTTCACTCTGTTTGCCTCTGTTTCACTCTATTTGCCTCTGTTTCACTCTGTTTGCCTCTGTTTCACTCTGTTTGCCTCTGTTTCACTCTTTTTGCCTCTGTGTGTCTCTGTTTAAGTCTGTTTGCCTCTTTTTAAGTCTCTTTGCCTCTTTTTCAGTCTGTTTGCCTCTGTTTCAGGCTGTTTGCCCCTGTTTCAGTCTGTTTGCCTCTGTTTCATTCTGTTTGCCTCTGTTTCACTCTGTTTGCCTCTGTTTCACTCTTTATGCCTCTGTTTAACTGTGTTTAAATCTGTTTAAGTCTGTTTGCCGCTGTTTGCCTCTTTCTAACCCTGTTTGCTTCTGTTTGCCTCTGTTTGCCTCTGTTTAAGTATGTTTGCCTCTGTTTCAGTCTGTTTGCCTCTGTTTCACTCTGTTTGCCTCTGTTTCACTCTGTTTGCCTCTGTTTCACTCTGTTTGCCTCTGTTTCACTCTGTTTGCCTCTGTTTCACTCTGTTTGCTTCTGTTTCTATCTGTTTGCCTCTGTTTCATCTGTTTGCCTCTGTTTCACTCTGTTTGCCTCTGTTTCATTCTGTTTGCCTCTGTTTAAGTCTGTTTGCCTCTGCTTAAGTCTGCTTGCCTCTTTTTCACTCTGTTTGCCTCTGTTTACCTCTGTTTAAGTCTGTTTGCCTCTGTTTAAGTCTGTTTGCCTCTGTTAAGTCTGTTTGCCTCTGTTTAAGTCTGTTTGCCTCTGTTTAAGTCTGTTTGCCTCTCTTTCATTCTGTTTGTTTCCGTTTCACTCTGTTTACCTTTGTTTCAATCTTTTTGCCTCTGTTTAAGTCTGTTTGCCTCTTTTTAACCCTGTTTGCCTCTGTTTAACCCTGTTTGCCTCTATTTGCCTCTGTTTGCCTTTGTTTAAGTCTGTTTGCCTCTTTTTAAATCTGTTTGCCTCTGTTTAAGTCTGTTTGCCTCAGTTTCAGTCTGTTTGCCTCTGTTTAAGTCTGTTTGCCTCTGTATCAATCTGTTTGTCTCTGTTTCACTCTGTTTGCCTCTGTTTCACTCTGTTTGCCTCTGTTTCACTCTGTTTGCTTCTGTTTCTATCTGTTTGCCTCTGTTTCATCTGTTTGCCTCTGTTTCACTCTGTTTGCCTCTGTTTCACTCTGTTTTTCTCTGTTTAAGTCTGTTTGCCTCTGCTTAAGTCTGCTTGCCTCTTTTCCACTCTGTTTGCCTCTGTTTCACTCTGTTCGCCTCTGTTTACCTCTGTTTAAGTCTGTTTGCCTCTGTTTAAGTCTGTTTGCCTCTGTTAAAGTCTGTTTGCCTCTGTTTAAGTCTGTTTGCCTCTGTTTAAGTCTATTTGCCTCTCTTTCATTCTGTTTGTTTCCGTTTCACTCTGTTTACCTTTGTTTCAATCTTTTTGCCTCTGTTTAAGTCTGTTTGCCTCTTTCTAACTCTGTTTGCCTCTGTTTAACCCTGTTTGCCTCTATTTGCCTCTGTTTGCCTTTGTTTAAGTCTGTTTGCCTCTTTTTAAATCTGTTTGCCTCTGTTTAAGTCTGTTTGCCTCTGTTTCAGTCTGTTTGCCTCTGTTTAAGTCTGTTTGCCTCTGTTTCAGTCTGTTTGCCTCGGTTTCACTCTGTTTGCCTCTGTTTCACTCTATTTGCCTCTGTTTCACTCTGTTTGCCTCTGTTTCACTCTGTTTGCCTCTGTTTCACTCTTTTTGCCTCTGTGTGTCTCTGTTTAAGTCTGTTTGCCTCTTTTTAAGTCTCTTTGCCTCTTTTTCAGTCTGTTTGCCTCTGTTTCAGGCTGTTTGCCCCTGTTTCAGTCTGTTTGCCTCTGTTTCATTCTGTTTGCCTCTGTTTCACTCTGTTTGCCTCTGTTTCACTCTTTATGCCTCTGTTTAACTGTGTTTAAATCTGTTTAAGTCTGTTTGCCGCTGTTTGCCTCTTTCTAACCCTGTTTGCTTCTGTTTGCCTCTGTTTGCCTCTGTTTAAGTATGTTTGCCTCTGTTTCAGTCTGTTTGCCTCTGTTTCACTCTGTTTGCCTCTGTTTCACTCTGTTTGCCTCTGTTTCACTCTGTTTGCCTCTGTTTAAGTCTGTTTGCCTCTGTTTAAGTCTGTTTGCCTCTGTTTTACTCTGCTTGAGTCTGTTTCACTCTGTTCGCCTCTGTTTCACTCTGTTCGCCTCTATTTTAGTCTGTTTGCCTCTGTCTAAGTCTGTTTGCCTCTGTTTAAGTCTGTTTGCCTCTGTATCAGTCTGTTTCCCTCTGTTTCACTCTGTTTGCCTCTATTTCACTCAGTTTGCCTCTGTTTCACTCTGTTTGCTTCTGTTTAAGTCTGTTTGCCTCTGTTTAAGTCTGTTTGCCTCTGTTTAAGTCTGTTTGCCTCTGTTTCACTCTGTTTGCCTCTGTTTCACTCTTTTTGCCTCTGTTTGTCTCTGTTTAAGTCTGTTTGCCTCTGTTTAAGTCTCTTTGCCTCTTTTTCAGTCTGTTTGCTTCTGTTTCATTCTGTTTGCCTCTGTTTCACTCTTTTTGCCTCTGTTTCACTCTTTATGCCTATGTTTAACTCTGTTTAACTCTGTTTAAGTCTGTTTGCCTCTGTTTAAGTCTTTTTGCCTCTGTTTCAGTCTATTTGCCTCTGTTTAAGTCTGTTAGCCTCTGTTTCAATCTGTTTGCCTCTGGTTGCCTCTGTTTGCCTCTGTTTAAGTCTGTTTGCCTCTGTTTAAGTCTGTTTGCCTCTGTTTAAGTCTGTTTGCCTCTGCTTCACTCTGTTTGCCTCTATTTCATCTGTTTGCCTCTGTTTCACTCTGTCTGCCTCTGTTTCGCTCTTTTTGCCTCTGTTTGTCTCTGTTTGCCTCTGTTTGCCTCTGTTTAAGTCTGTTTGCCTCTGTTTAAGCCTGTTTGCCTCTGTTTAACTCTGTTTGCATCTGTTTAAGTCTGTTTGCCTCTGTTTAAGTCTGTTTGCCTCTGTTTCAGTCTGTTTGCCTCTGTTTAAGTCTGTTAGCCTCTGTTTCACTCTGTTTGCCTCTGGTTGCCTCTGTTTGCCTCTGTTTAAGTCCGGTTGCCTCTGTTTAAGTCTGTTTGCCTCTGTTTAATTCTGTTTGCCTCTGCTTCAGTCTGTTTGCACCTGCTTAAGTCTGTTTGCCTCTGTTTCAGTCTCTTTGCCTCTGTATCAATCTGTTTGTCTCTGTTTCACTCTGTTTGCCTCTGTTTCACTCTGTTTGCCTCTGTTTCACTCTGTTTCTATCTGTTTGCCTCTGTTTCATCTGTTTGCCTCTGTTTCACTCTGTTTGCCTCTGTTTCACTCTGTTTGCCTCTGTTTAAGTCTGTTTGCCTCTGCTTAAGTCTGCTTGCCTCTTTTTCACTCTGTTTGCCTCTGTCTCACTCTGTTTGCCTCTGTTTACCTCTGTTTAAGTCTGTTTGCCTCTGTTTAAGTCTGTTTGCCTCTGTTAAAGTCTGTTTGCCTCTGTTTAAGTCTGTTTGCCTCTGTTTAAGTCTGTTTGCCTCTCTTTCATTCTGTTTGTTTCCGTTTCACTCTGTTTACCTTTGTTTCAATCTTTTTGCCTCTGTTTAAGTCTGTTTGCCTCTTTTTAACACTGTTTGCCTCTGTTTAACCCTGTTTGCCTCTATTTGCCTCTGTTTGCCTTTGTTTAAGTCTGTTTGCCTCTTTTTAAATCTGTTTGCCTCTGTTTAAGTCTGTTTGCCTCTGTTTTAGTCTGTTTGCCTCTGTTTAAGTCTGTTTGCCTCTGTTTCAGTCTGTTTGCCTCGGTTTCACTCTGTTTGCCTCTGTTTAAGTCTGTTTGCCTCTGTTTCACTCTGTTTGCCTCTGTTTGCCTCTGTTTAAGTCTGTTTGCCTCTGTTTAAGTCTGTTGCCTCTGCTTAAGTCTGTTTGCCTCTGTTTAAGTCTGTTTGCCTCTGTTTTCAGTCTGTTTGCATTTGCTTAAGTCTGTTTGCCTCTGTTTAAGTCTGTTTGCCTCTGTTTAAGTCTGTTTGCCTCTGTTTAAGTCTGTTTGCCTCTGTTTCACTCTGTTTGTCTCTGTTTCACTCTGATTGCCTCTGTTTCACTCTGTTTGCCTCTGTTTCACTCTGTTTGCCTCTGTTTCTCTCTGTTTTCCTCTGTTTCACTCTGTTTGCCTCTGTTTCACTCTGTTTGCTTCTGTTTGCCTCTGTTTGCTTCTGTTTGCCTCTGTTTCACTCCGTTCGCCTCTCTTTAAGTCTTCTTGCCTCTGTTTCACTCTGTTTGCCTCTGATTCACTCTGTTTGCCTCTGTTTCACTCTGTTTCCCTCTGTTTAAGGCTGTTTGCCTCTGTTTAAGTCTGTTTGCCTCTGTTTTACTCTGCTTGCCCCTGTTTCACTCTGTTTGCCTCTGTTTAATCCTGTTTGCCTCTGTCTGCCTCTGTTTACCTCTGTTTAAGTCTTTTTGCCTCTGTTTCACTCTCTTTCCCTCTGTTTCAGTCTTTTTGCCTCTGTTTCACTCTTTTGGTCTCTTTTTCACTCTGTTTGTCCCTGTTTAAGTCTGTTTGCCTCTGTTTCACTCTGTTTGCCTCTGTTTCACTCTGTTTGCCTCTGTTTCACTCTGTTTGCCTCTGTTTCACACTTTTTGCCTCTGTTTAAGTCTGTTTGCCTCAGTTTAAGTCTGTATGCCTCTGTTTCAGTCTGTTTGCCTCTGTTTCAGTCTGTTTGCCTCTGTTTCAGTCTGTTTGCCTCTGTTTCATTCTGTTTGCCTCTGTTTCACCCTTTTTGCCTCTGATTCACTCTTTATGCCTCTGTTTAACTCTGTTTAACTCCGTTTAAGTCTGTTTGCCTCTGTATTCCTCTGTTCAACCCTGTTTGCCTCTATTTGCCTCTGTTTGCCTCTGTTTGCCTCTGTTTAAGTCTGTTTGCCTCTGTTTCACTCTGTTTGCCTCTGTTTGCCTCTGTTTAAGTCTGTTTGCCTCTGTTTAAGTCTGTTGCCTCTGTTTAAGTCCTTTTGCCTCTGTTTAAGTCTGTTTGCCCCTGTTTAAGTCTGTTTGCCTTTGTTTAAGTCTGTTTGCCTCTGTTTGAGTCTGTTTGCCTCTGTTTAAGTCTGTTTGCCTCTGTTCAAGTCTGTTTGCCTCTGTTTCAGTCTGTTTGCCTCTGTTTCACTCTGTTTGTCTCTGTTTCACTCTGTTTGCCTCTGTATCACTCTGTTTGCCTCTGTTTCTCTCTGTTTGGCTCTGTTTCACTCTGTTTGCTTCTGTTTGCCTCTGTTTCACTCCGTTTGCCTCTGTTTCACTCCGTTTGCCTCTATTTCACTCTGTTTGCCTCTGTTTCTCTCTGTTCGCCTCTGTTTAAGTCCTCTTGCCTCTGTTTCACTCTGTTTGCCTCTGTTTCAGTCTGTTTGCCTCTGTTTCAGTCTGTTTGCCTCTGTTTCAGTCTTTTTGCCTCTGTTTCATTCTGTTTGCCTCTGTTTCAGTCTGTTTGCCTCTGTTTCATTCTGTATGCCTCTGTTACAGTCTGCTTGCCTCTGTTTCAGTCTGTTTGTCTCTGTTTCAGTCTGTTTGCCTCTGTTTCATTCTGTTTGCCTCTGTTTCACTCTTTTTGCCTCTGATTCACTCTTTATGCCTCTGTTTAAGTCTGTTTAACTCTGTTTAAGTCTGTTTGCCTCTGTTTAACCCTTTTTGCCTCTGTTTTCCACTGTTTGCCTCTGTTTGCCTCTGTTTCTCTCTGTTTGCCTCTGTTTCACTCTGTTTGCCTCTGTTTCACTCTGTTTGCCTCTGTTTGCCTCTGTTTGCTTCTGTTTGCCTCTGTTTCACTACGTTTGCCCCTATTTCACTCTGTTTGCATCTGTTTCACTCTGTTCGCCTCTGTTTAAGTCTTCTTGCCTCTGTTTCACTCTGTTTGCCTCTGTTTACATCTTCTTGCCTCTTTTTCACTCTGTTTGCCTCTGTTTAAGTCTGTTTGCCTCTGTTTAAGTCTGTTTGCCTCTGTTTCACTCTGTTTGCCTCTGTTTAAGTCTGTTTGCCTCTGCTTAAGTCTGCTTGCCTCTTTTTCACTCTGTTTGCCTCTGTTTCACTCTGTTTGCCTCTGTTTACCTCTGTTTAAGTCTGTTTGCCTCTGTTTAAGTCTGTTTGCCTCTGTTAAAGTCTGTTTGCCTCTGTTTAAGTCTGTTTGCCTCTGTTTAAGTCTGTTTGCCTCTGTTTCATTCTGTTTGTTTCCGTTTCACTCTGTTTACCTCTGTTTCAATCTTTTTGCCTCTGTTTAAGTCTGTTTGCCTCTTTTTAACTCTGTTTGCCTCTGTTTAACCCTGTTTGCCTCTATTTGCCTCTGTTTGCCTTTGTTTAAGTCTGTTTGCCTCTTTTTAAATCTGTTTGCCTCTGTTTAAGTCTGTTTGCCTCTGTTTCAGTCTGTTTGCCTCTGTTTAAGTCTGTTTGCCTCTGTTTCAGTCTGTTTGCATCGGTTTCACTCTGTTTGCCTCTGTTTAAGTCTGTTTGCCTCTGTTTCACTCTGTTTGCCTCTGTTTGCCTCTGTTTAAGTCTGTTTGCCTCTGTTTAAGTCTGTTGCCTCTGCTTAAGTCTGTTTGCCTCTGTTTAAGTCTGTTTGCCTCTGTTTCAGTCTGTTTGCATTTGCTTAAGTCTGTTTGCCTCTGTTTAAGTCTGTTTGCCTCTGTTTAAGTCTGTTTGCCTCTGTTTAAGTCTGTTTGCCTCTGTTTCAGTCTGTTTGCCTCTGTTTCACTCTGTTTGTCTCTGTTTCACTCTGATTGCCTCTGTTTCACTCTGTTTGCCTCTGTTTCACTCTGTTTGCCTCTGTTTCTCTCTGTTTTCCTCTGTTTCACTCTGTTTGCCTCTGTTTCACTCTGTTTGCTTCTGCTTGCCTCTGTTTGCTTCTGTTTGCCTCTGTTTCACTCCGTTCACCTCTGTTTAAGTCTTCTTGCCTCTGTTTCACTCTGTTTGCCTCTGATTCACTCTGTTTGCCTCTGTTTCACTCTGTTTCCCTCTGTTTAAGTCTGTTTGCCTCTGTTTAAGTCTGTTTGCCTCTGTTTTACTCTGTTTGCCCCTGTTTCACTCTGTTTGCCTCTGTTTAATCCTGTTTGCCTCTGTCTGTCTCTGTTTACCTCTGTTTAAGTCTTTTTGCCTCTGTTTCACTCTGTTTCCCTCTGTTTCAGTCTTTTTGCCTCTGTTTCACTCTTTTGGCCTCTTTGTCACTCTGTTTGTCCCTGTTTAAGTCTGTTTGCCTCTGTTTCACTCTGTTTGCCTCTGTTTCACTCTGTTTGCCTCTGTTTCACTCTGTTTGCCTCTGTTTCACACTTTTTGCCTCTGTTTGCCTCTGTTTAATTCTGTTTGCCTCAGTTTAAGTCTGTATGCCTCTGTTTCAGTCTGTTTGCCTCTGTTTCAGTCTGTTTGCCTCTGTTTCAGTCTGTTTGCCTCTGTTTCATTCAGTTTGCCTCTGTTTCACCCTTTTTGCCTCTGATTCACTCTTTATGCCTCTGTTTAACTCTGTTTCAGTCTGTTTGCCTCTGTTTGCCTCTGTTTAACCCTGTTTGCCTCTGTTGGCCTCTGTTTGCCTCTGTTTGCCTCTGTTTGCCTCTGTTTAAGTCTATTTGCCTCTGTTTAAGTCTGTTGCCTCTGTTTAAGTCCTTTTGCCTCTGTTTAAGTCTGTTTGCCTCTGTTTAAGTCTGTTTGCCTTTGTTTCAGTCTGTTTGCCTCTGTTTGAGTCTGTTTGCCTCAGTTTAAGTCTGTTTGCCTCTGTTTAAGTCTGTTTGCCTCTGTTTCAGTCTGTTTGCCTCTGTTTCACTCTGTTTGCCTCTGTTTCACTCTGTTTGCCTCTGTTTCACTCTGTTTGCCTCTGCTTCACTCTGTTTGCCTCTGTTTCACTCTGTTTGCCTCTGTTTCTCTCTGTTTGCCTCTGTTTCACTCTGTTTGCCTCTGTTTGCCTCTGTTTGCCTCTATTTCACTCTGTTTGCCTCTGTTTCTCTCTGTTCGCCTCTGTTTAAGTTCTCTTGCCTCTGTTTCACTCTGTTTGCCTCTGTTTCAGTCTGTTTGCTCTGTTTCAGTCTGTTTGCCTCTGTTTCAGTCTTTTTGCCTCTGTTTCATTCTGTTTGCCTCTGTTTCAGTCTGTTTGCCTCTGTTTCATTCTGTATGCCTCTGTTACAGTCTGTTTGCCTCCGTTTCAGTCTGTTTGCCTCTGTTTCAGTCTGTTTGCCTCTGTTTCATTCTGTTTGCCTCTGTTTCACTCTTTTTGCCTCTGATTCACTCTTTATGCCTCTGTTTAAGTCTGTTTAACTCTGTTTAAGTCTGTTTGCCTCTGTTTAACCCTGTTTGCCTCTGTTTGCCTCTGTTTGCCTCTGTTTGCCTCTGTTTCTCTCTGTTTGCCTCTGTTTCACTCTGTTTGCCTCTGTTTCACTCTGTTTGCCTCTGTTTGCCTCTGTTTGCTTCTGTTTGCCTCTGTTTCACTACGTTTGCCTCTATTTCACTCTGTTTGCATCTGTTTCACTCTGTTCGCCTCTGTTTAAGTCTTCTTGCCTCTGTTTCACTCTGTTTGACTCTGTTTACGTCTTCTTGCCTCTTTTTCACTCTGTTTGCCTCTGTTTAAGTCTGTTTGCCTCTGTTTAAGTCTGTTTGACTCTGTTTCAGTCTGTTTGCCTCTGTTTCACTCTGTTTGCCTCCGTTTCACTCTCTTTGCCTCTGTGTCACTCTGTTTGCCTCTGTTTAAGCCTGTTTGCCTCTGCTTAAGTCTGCTTGCCTCTTTTTCACTCTGTTTGCCTCTGTTTAAGTCTGTTTGCCTCTGTTTAAGTCTGTTTGCCTCTGTTTCACTCTGTTTGCCTCTGTTTCACTCTGTTTGCCTCTGTTTAATCTTGTTTGCCTCTGTTTGCCTCTGTTTGCCTCTGTTTACCTCTGTTTAAGTCTGTTTGCCTCTGTTTAAGTCTGTTTGCCTCGGCTTAAGTCTGTTTGCCTCTGTTTGAGTTTGTTTGCCTCTGTTTAAGTCTGTTTGCCTCTGTTTCACTCTGTTTGCCCTGTTTAAGTCTGTTTGCCTCTCTTTCAATCTCTTTGCCTCTGTTTCACTCTGTTTGCCTCTGTTTCACTCTGTTTGCCACTGTTTCACTCTTTTTGCCTCTGTTTGTCTCTGTTTAAGTCTGTTTGCCTCAGTTTAAGTCTGTATGCCTCTGTTTCAGTCAGTTTGCCTCTGTTTAAGACTGTTTGCCTCTGTTTAAGTCTGTTTGCCTCGGTTTCATTCTGTTTGCCTCTGTTTCACTCTGTTTGCCACTGTTTCACTCTTTTTGCCTATGTTTGCCTCTGTTTAAGTCTGTTTGCCTCAGTTTAACTCTGCATGCCTCTGTTTCAGTCTGTTTGCCTCTGTTTAAGACTGTTTGCCTCTGTTTCCCTCTGTTTCAGTCTGTTTCAATCTGTTTGCCTCTGTTTCACTCTGTGTGCCACTGTTTCACTCTTTTTGCCTCTGTTTGCCACTGTTTAAGTCTGTTTGCCTCTGTTTAACTCTGTATGCTTCTGTTTCAGTCTGTTTGCCTCTGTTTAAGTCTGTTTGCCTCTGTTTCACTCTGTTTGCCTCTGTTTCACTCTGTTTGCCTCTGTTTCACTCTGTTTGCCTCTGTTTCGCTCTTTTTGTCTCTGTTTGTCTCTGTTTAAGTCTGTTTGCCTCCGTTTAAGTCTGTTTGCCTCTGCTTCACTCTGTTTGCCTCTGTTTCAATCTGTTTGCATCTGCTTTAGTCTGTTTGCCTCTGTTTAAGTCTGTTTGCCTCTGTTTAAGTCTGTTTGCCTCTGTTTCAGTCTGTTTGCCTCTGTTTCACTCTGTTTGCCTCTGTTTCACTCTGTTTGTATCTGTTTCACTCAGTTTGCCTCTGTTTAAGTCTGTTTGCCTCTGTTTAAGTCTGTTTGCCTCTGTTTTACTCTGTTTGCCGCTGTTTCACTCTGTTTGCCTCTGTTTAAACCTATTTCCCTCTGTTTGCCTCTGTTTACCTCTGTTTAAGTCTGTTTGCCTCTGTTTACCTCTGTTTGCTTCTGTTTGCCTCTGTTTCACTCTGTTAGCCTCTGTTTAAGTCTGTTTGCCTCTGTTTCAGTCTGTTTGCCTCTGTTTAAGTCTGTTTGCCTCTGTTTCAGTCTGTTTGCATCGGTTTCACTCTGTTTGCCTCTGTTTAAGTCTGTTTGCCTCTGTTTCACTCTGTTTGCCTCTGTTTAAGTCTGTTTGCCTCTGTTTAAGTCTGTTGCCTCTGCTTAAGTCTGTTTGCCTCTGTTTAAGTCTGTTTGCCTCTGTTTCAGTCTGCTTGCATTTGCTTAAGTCTGTTTGCCTCTGTTTAAGTCTGTTTGCCTCTGTTTAAGTATGTTTGCCTCTGTTTAAGTCTGTTTGCCTCTGTTTATGTCTGTTTGCCTCTGTTTCACTCTGTTTGTCTCTGTTTCAATCTGATTGCCTCTGTTTCACTCTGTTTGCCTCTGTTTCACTCTGTTTGCCTCTGTTTCTCTCTGTTTTCCTCTGTTTCACTCTGTTTGCCTCTGTTTCACTCTGTTTGCTTCTGCTTGCCTCTGTTTGCTTCTGTTTGCCTCTGTTTCACTCCGTTCACCTCTGTTTAAGTCTTCTTGCCTCTGTTTCACTCTGCTTGCCTCTGATTCACTCTGTTTGCCTCTGTTTCACTCTGTTTCCCTCTGTTTAAGTCTGTTTGCCTCTGTTTAAGTCTGTTTGCCTCTGTTTTACTCTGTTTGCCCCTGTTTCACTCTGTTTGCCTCTGTTTAATCCTGTTTGCCTCTGTCTGTCTCTGTTTACCTCTGTTTAAGTCTTTTTGCCTCTGTTTCACTCTGTTTCCCTCTGTTTCAGTCTTTTTGCCTCTGTTTCTCTCTTTTGGCCTCTTTTTCACTCTGTTTGTCCCTGTTTAAGTCTGTTTGCCTCTGTTTCACTCTGTTTGCCTCTGTTTCACTCTGTTTGCCTCTGTTTCACTCTGTTTGCCTCTGTTTCACACTTTTTGCCTCTGTTTGCCTCTGTTTAAGTCTGTTTGCCTCAGTTTAAGTCTGTATGCCTCTGTTTCAGTCTGTTTGCCTCTGTTTCAGTCTGTTTGCCTCTGTTTCAGTCTGTTTGCCTCTGTTTCATTCAGTTTGCCTCTGTTTCACCCTTTTTGCCTCTGATTCACTCTTTATGCCTCTGTTTAACTCTGTTTAACTCTGTTTAAGTCTGTTTGCCTCTGTTTGCCTCTGTTTAACCCTGTTTGCCTCTGTTTGCCTCTGTTTGCCTCTGTTTGCCTCTGTTTGCCTCTGTTTAAGTCTATTTGCCTCTGTTTAAGTCTGTTGCCTCTGTTTAAGTCCTTTTGCCTCTGTTTAAGTCTGTTTGCCTCTGTTTAAGTCTGTTTGCCTTTGTTTCAGTCTGTTTGCCTCTGTTTGAGTCTGTTTGCCTCAGTTTAAGTCTGTTTGCCTCTGTTTAAGTCTGTTTGCCTCTGTTTCAGTCTGTTTGCCTCTGTTTCACTCTGTTTGTCTCTGTTTCACTCTGTTTGCCTCTGTTTCACTCTGTTTGCCTCTGCTTC
>JANJGN010005219.1:0-25370 GCA_026770705.1 Isurus oxyrinchus
GGGGAGAGACGGAGGGGGGAAAGACGGGGGGGGAGCCGGAAGGGGGGAGAGACGGAGGGGGGCAGTGACGGAGGGGGGAGAGATGGAGGGGGGAGAGACGGAGGGGGGAGTGACGGAGGGGGGAGAGATGGAGGGGGGAGAGACGGAGGGAGGGGGGAGAGATCGATGGAGAGAGACGGAGGGGTGAGAGACGGAGGGGTGGGAGACGGAGGGGGGAGAGACGGAGGGGGAGAGATGGAGGGGGGAGAGACGGAGGGAGAGATGGAGGGGGAGAGATGGGGGGGGAGAGACGGGGGGAGCCGGAAGGGGGAGAGACGGAGGGGGGAGTGACGGAGGGGGGAGAGATGGAGGGAGGGGGGAGAGACGGAGGGGGGAGAGACGGAGGGAGAGGTGGAGGGGGAGAGACAGAGGGGGGAGAGATGGAGGGGGGAAGACGAAGGGGGGAGAGACGGAGGGGGGAGAGACGGAGGGAGAGGTGGAGGGGGGAGAGACAGAGGGGGGAGAGATGGAGGGGGGGAGACGAAGGGGGGAGAAGATGGAGGGGGGAGAGATGGAGGGGGAGAGATGGAGGGGAGAGATGGAGGGGGAGAGACGGAGGGGGGGAGATGGAGGGGGGAGAGACGGAGGTAGGGGGAAGAGATGGAGGGGGGAGAGACTTAGGGAGGGGGAAGAGACGGAGGGGAGAGAGACGGATGGGGGGAGACAGAGGGGGGAGAGACGGAGGGGGGAGATACGGAGGGGGGGAGGGACGGAGGGGGGAGAGACGGATGGGGGGAGACGGAGGGGGGAGAGACGGAGGTAGGGGAAGAGACGGAGGGGGGGAGATACGGAGGGGGGAGGGATGGAGGGGGGAGGGACGGAGGGGGGAGAGACGGATGGGGGGGAGACGGAGGGGGGAGAGATGGAGGTAGGGGGAAGAGACGGAGAGGGGAGAGACTTAGGGAGGAGGGAGAGACGGAGGGGGGAGAGACGGAGGTAGGGGGAAGAGACGGAGGGGGGAGAGACGGAGGGGGGGAGAGACTTAGGGAGGAGGGAGAGATGGAGGGGGGGAGAGACGGAGGGGGGGAGGGACGGAGGGGGGAGAGATGGAGGGGGGAGGGACGGAGGAGGGAGAGACGGAGGGGGGAGAGATGGAGGGGGGGAGGGACGGAGGGGTGGGAGATGGAGGGGAGAGAGACGGAGGGGGAGGGTCGGAGGGGGGAGAGACGGAGCGGAGAGAGACGGAGTGGGGAGGGGACGGAGGGGGGAGAGACGGATGGGGGGAGACGGAGGGGGGAGAGCCGGAGGTAGGGGGAAGAGACGGAGGGGGGGAGAGACCTTAAGGAGGAGGGAGAGACGGAGGGGGGAGAGACGGATGGGGGGGAGGGACGGAGGGGGGAGGGACGGAGGGGGGTAGAGACGGAGGGGTGGGAGAGAGAGGACCTGGTTACTGATGTTTGGAGATTTCATTGTCCTTCCTGTTTTCTCTCTTTCACTCTCACAGAAATGACACAAAGGAAGATGTGTTTGTCCATCAGGTAAGGTCAGCTCTCTCCCCTGTCTCCCTGTCTCCCTGTCTCCCCATCCCCATCCCCATCCCTGTCTCCCTGTCCTCCCTATCCCCATCCCGATCCCTGGCTCCCCATCCCCATCCCCATCCCTGTCTCCCTGTCTCCCCATCCCCAGCCCGATCCCTGGCTCCCCATCCCCATCCCCATCCCTGTCTCCCTGTCTCCCCATCCCCAGCCCGATCCCTGTCTCCCCATCCCCATCCCCATCCCTGTCTCCCTGTCTCCCCATCCCCATCCCCATCCCTGTCTCCCTGTCTCCCTATCCCCATCCCGATCCCTGTCTCCCCATCCCCATCCCCATCCTGATCCCTGTCTCCCTGTCTCCCTATCCCCATCCCGATCCCTGTCATCCTGTCTCCCCATCCCCATCCCGATCCCTGTCTCCCTGTCTCCCTATCCCCATCCCGATCCCTGTCATCCTGTCTCCCCATCCCCATCCCGATCCCTGTCTCCCTGTCTCCCCATCCCCATCCTGATCCCTGTCTTCCTGTTTCCCCATCCCTGTCTCCCTCTCTCCCTGTCTCCCCATCCCCATCCCAATCCCTGTCTCCCTCTCTCCCCATCCCAATCCTGATCTCTCTCTCCCTGTCTCCCTGTCTCCCTGTCTCCCCATCCCCATCAACATTGCTGTCTCCCTGTCTCTCCATCCCCATCCCCGATCCCTGACTCCCTGTCTCCCCATGCCCAACCCCATCTCTGTCTCCCTGTCTCCACATCCCTATCCTGATCCCTGTCTCCCCATCCCGATCCCGATCCCTGTCACCCCCATCCCCATCCCGATCCCTCTTTCCCTGTCTCTCCATCCCCATCCCCATCCCTGTCTCCCCATCCACATCCCCATCCCTGTCTCCCTGTCTCTCCATCCCCATGCCCATCCCTGTCTCCCTGTCTCCCCAACCGGAGCCCGATCCCTGTCTCCCTGTCTCTCCAACCCCATCCTGATCCCTGTCTCCCTGTCACTCCATCCTGATCCCGATCCCTGTCTCCCCATCCCCATCCCCATCCCTGGCTCCCTGTCTCCCAATCCCGATCCCCATCATTCTCTCCTTGTCTCTCAATCCAATTCCGCCCCCTCTCTCCCTGTCTCTCCATCCCCATCCTGATCCCCTCTCTCCCTGTCTCCCGGTCCCTCTCTCTCCCTGTCTCCCGGACCCTCTCTCTCCCTGTCTCCCGATCCATCTCTCCCAGTCTCCCAGTCCCCTCTTTCCCTGTCTCCCGATTCATCTCTCTCCCTGTCACCCGATCCCTCTCTCCCTTTCTCCTGGTCCCTTTCTCCCCCTTGTCTCTCGATCCCTATCCCTCACTGTCTCCCGATCCCTCTCTCTCCTTGTCTCCCGATCCCTCTCTCCCAGTCTCCCAGCCCCTCTCTTCCTGTGTCCCGATCCCTCTCTCCCAGTCTCCCGGTCCCTCTCTACCTCTCTCACGATCCCTCTCTCTCCCTGTCAGCCGATCCCTCTCTCCCTGTCTCCCGGTCCCTCTCTCCCTGTCACCTGGTCCCTCTCTCTCCCTTTCTCCAGATCCCTCTCTCCCTGTCACCCGGTCCCTCGCTCTCCCTGTCTCCCCGTCCCCTCTCTCTCCCTGTCTCCCAATCCCTCTCTCCCTGTCTCCCGTTCCCTGTCTCTCCCTGTCTCCCAGTCCCTCACTCCCAGTCTCCCAGTCCCTCTCTCCCTGTCTCCCGGTCCTCTCTCCCTGTCTCCCGATACATCTCTCTCTGTCTACCGGACCCTCACTCTCCCTGTCTCCCGATCCCTCTCTCCCTGTCTCCCGGTGCATCTCTCTCCCTGTCTCCCGGTCCCAACTCTCCCTCCCTGTCTCCTGTTCCCTATCTCCCTATCTCCCGATCCCTCAGTCTCTCTATCCCGGTCAATCTCTCCCTGTCTCACTGTTCACCTCTCCGTGTCTCACGTTCCCTATCTCCCTATCTCCCGGTCCTCTCTCTCTCTATCCTGGTCAATATCTCCCTATCTCCTGGTCCCTTTCTCCCCCTTGTCTCTCGATCCCGATCCCTCTCACTCCAGATACCTCTCTCCCTGTCACCCGGTCCCTCTCTCTCCCTGTCTCCCGGACCCTCTCTCTCCCCTGTCTCCCGATCCATCTCTCCCAGTCTCCCAGTCCCTCTTTCCCTGTCTCCCGATTCCTCTCTCTCCCTGTCACCCGATCCCTCTCTCCCTTTCTCCTGGTCCCCTCTCCCTCACTGTCTCCCGATCCCTCTCTCTCCTTGTCGCCCGATCCCTCTCTCCCTGTCTCCCGGTCCCCTCTCTACCTCTCTCGCCCGATCCCTCTCTCTCCCTGTCAGCCGATCCCTCTCTCCCTGTCTCCCGGTCCCTCTCTCCATGTCTCCCGTCCCTCTCTCTCCCTGTCTCCTGTCCCTCTCTCCCTGTCTCCGGTCCCTCTCTCTCCGTGTCTCCCGATCCCTCTCTCCCTGTCTGCTGATGCCTCTCTCCCTGTCTCCGGGTCCCTCTCTCTCCCTGTCTCCCGATCCCTCTCTGCCTGTTTGCCGATGCCTCTCTCCCTGTCTCCCGGTCACTCTCTCTCCCTCTCTCCCGATCCCTCTCTGCCTGTCTCCCGGTCCCTCTCTCCCTGTCTCCCGATACATCTCTCTCTGTCTACCGGACCCTCACTCTCCCGGTCTCCCGATCCCTCTCTCCCTGTCTCCCGGTCCCTCTCTCCTGTCATCCGGTACCTCTCTCTCCCTGTCTCCCGCTCCCTCTCTCTCCCTGTCTCCCGGTCGCTCACTCCCTGTCACCCAATCCCTCTCTCCCTGTCACCCAGTCCCTCTCTCTCCCTTTCTCCCGATCCCTCTCTCCCTGTCTCCCCGTCCCTCTCTCTCCCTGTCTCCCAATCCTCTCTCCTGTCTCCCGTTCCCTGTCTCTCCCTGTCTCCCGGACCCTCTCTCTCCCAGTCTCCCGATCCCTCTCTCCCTGACTCTCGGTCCCTCTCTCTCCCTGTCTTCCGATCCCTCTCTCCCTGTCTCCAGATCCCTCTCTCTCCCTGTACCCGATACCTCTCTCCCTGTCTCCCGGTCCCTCACTCCCAGTCTCCCAGTCCCTCTCTCCCTCTCTCCCGGTCCCTCACTCCCTGTCTCCCGATACATCTCTCTCTGTCTACCGGACCCTCACTCTCCCTGTCCCCCCGATCCCTCTTTCCCTATCTCCCCGGTCCCTCTCTCTCCCTGTCTCCCAGTCGCTCACTCCCTGTCACCCAATCCCACTCTCCCTGTCACCCGGTCAATCTCTCTCCCTGTCACCCGGTCCCCTCTCTCCCTTTCTCCAGATCCCTCTCTCCTGTCACCCCGGTCCCTCTCTCTCCTCTCTCTCCCTGTCTTCCCGTCCCTCTCTCTCGCTGTCTCCTGATCCCTCCCTCCCTGTCTCCCGTTCCCTCTCTCTCCCTGTCTCCCGGTCCCTCTCTCCCTGTCTCGCGGTCACTCACTCCCTGTCACCCAATCCCTCTCTCCTGTCACCCGGACCCTCTCTCTCCCTGTCTTCCGGTCCCTCTCTCTCCCTGTCACCCGGTCCCTCTCTTCCTTTCTCAGATCCCTCTCTCCCTGTCACCCGAGTCCCTCTCTCTCCCTGTCTCCCCGTCCCTCTCTCTCGCTGTCTCCTGATCCCTCTCTCCCTGTCTCCAGATCCGTCTCTCTCCCTGTCTCCCAATCCCTCTCTCCCTGTCTCCCATTCCCTCTCTCTCCCTCTTTCCCGATCCCTCTCTGCCTGTCTCCCGGTCCTCTCTCTCTGTCTCCCGATACATCTCTCTCTGTCTACCGGACCTTCACTCTCCCTGTCACCCGATCCCTCTCTCCCTGTCTCCCGGTCCCTCTCTCTCCCTGTCTCCCGGTCGCTCACTCCCTGTCACCCAATCCCTCTCTCCCTGTCACCCGGTCCCTCTCTCTCCCTTCTCCAGATCCCTCTCTCCCTGTCACCCGGTCCCTCGCTCTCCCTGTCTCCCCGTCCCTCTCTCTCCCTGTCTCCCAATCCCTCTCTCCCTGTCTCCCGTTCTCTGTCTCTCCCTGTCTCCCGGTCCCTAACTCCCAGTCCCCCAGTCCCTCTCTCCCTGTCTCCCGGTCCCTCTCTCCCTGTCTCCCGATACATCTCTCTCTGTCTACTGGACCCTCACTCTCCCTGTCTCCCGATCCCTCTCTCCCTGTCTCCCGGTGCCTCTCTCTCCCTGTCTCCCGGTCCCGCTCCCTCCCTGTCTCCTGTTCCCTATCTCCCTGTCTCCCGATCCCTCAGTCTCTCTATCCCGGTCAATCTCTCGCTGTCTCACTGTTCACCTCTCCGTGTCTCATGTTCCCTATCTCCCTATCTCCCGGTCCCTCTCTCTCTCTATCCCGGTCCATATCTACCTATCTCCCGGTCCCTTTCTCCCCCTTGTCTCTCGATCCCGATCCCTCTCGCTCCAGATACCTCTCTCCCTGTCACCCGGTCCCTCTCTCTCCCTGTCACCCGGTCCCTCTCTCTCCCTGTCTCCCGGTCCCTCTCTCTCCCTGTCTCCAGATCCATCTCTCCCAGTCTCCCAGTCCCTCTTTCCCTGTCTCCCGATTCCTCTCTCTCCCTGTCACCCAATCCCTCTCTCCCTTTCTCCTGGTCCCTCTCCCTCACTGTCTTCCGATCCCTCTCTCTCCTTGTCTCCCGATCCCTCTCTCCCTGTCTCCCGGTCCCTCTCTCCATGTCTCCCGGTCCCTCTCTCTCCCTGTCTCCTGTCCCTCTCTCCCTGTTTCCCGGTCCCTCTCTCTCCCTGTCTCCCGATCCCTCTCTCCCTGTCTGCTGATGCCTCTCTCCCTGTCTCCCGATCCCTCTCTGCCTGTTTGCCGATGCCTCTCTCCCTGTCTCCCGGTCACTCTCTCTCCCTCTCTCCCGATCCCTCTCTGCCTGTCTCCCGGTCCCTCTCTCCCTGTCTCCCGATACATCTCTCTCTGTCTACCGGACCCTCACTCTCCCTGTCTCCCGATCCCTCTCTCCCTGTCTCCCGGTCCCTCTCTCCTGTCACCCGGTCCCTCTCTCTCCCTGTCTCCCGGTCCCTCTCTCTCCCTGTCTCCCGGTCGCTCACTCCCTGTCAAACAATCCCTCTCTCCCTGTCACCCGGTCCCTCTCTCTCCCTTTTTCCAGATCCCTCTCTCCCTGTCACCCGGTCCCTCGCTCTCCCTGTCTCCCCGTCCCTCTCTCTCCCTGTCTCCCAATCCCTCTCTCCCTGTCTCCCGTTCCCTGTCTCTCCCTGTCTCCCGGACCCTCTCTCTCCCAGTCTCCCGATCCCTCTCTCCCTGACTCTCGGTCCCTCTCTCTCCCTGTCTCCCGATCCCTCTCTCCCTGTCTCCAGATCCCTCTCTCTCCCTGTACCCGATACCTCTCTCCCTGTCTCCCGGTCCCTCACTCCCAGTCTCCCAGTCCCTCTCTCCCTGTCTCCCGATCCCTCACTCCCTGTCTCCCGATACATCTCTCTCTGTCTACCGGACCCTCACTCTCCCTGTCCCCCGATCCCTCTCTCCCTGTCTCCCGGTCCCTCTCTCCTGTCACCCGGTACCTCTCTCTCCCTATCTCCCGGTCCCTCTCTCTCCCTGTCTCCCAGTCGCTCACTCCCTGTCACCCAATCCCTCTCTCCCTGTCACCCGGTCCCTCTCTCTCCCTGACTCCCGGTCCCTCTCTCCCTTTCTCCAGATCCCTCTCTCCCTGTCACCCGGTCCCTCTCTCTCCCTGTCTTCCCGTCCCTCTCTCTCGCTGTCTCCTGATCCCTCCCTCCCTGTCTCCCGATCCATCTCTCTCCCTGTCTCCCGGTCCCTCTCTCCCTGTCTCCCGGTCGCTCACTCCCTGTCACCCAATCCCTCTCTCCCTGTCACCCGGTCCCTCTCTCTCCCTGTCTTCCGGTCCCTCTCTCTCCCTGTCACCCGGTCCCTCTCTTCCTTTCTCCAGATCCCTCTCTCCCTGTCACCCGGGTCCCTCTCTCTCCCTGTCTCCCCGTCCCTCTCTCTCGCTGTCTCCTGATCCCTCTCTCCCTGTCTCCCAATCCCTCTCTCCCTGTCTCCCGTTCCCTCTCTCTCCCTGTCTCCCGGTCCCTCTCTCTCCCAGTCTCCCGATCCCTCTCTCCCTGACTCGCGGTCCGTCTCTCTCCCTGTCACCCGATCCCTCTCTCCCTGTCTCCAGATCCCTCTCTCTCCCTGTACCCGATACCTCTCTCCCTGTCTCCCGGTCGCTCACTCCCAGTCTCCCGTTCCCTCTCTCCCTGTCTCCCGGTCCCTCACTCGCAGTCTCCCGATCCCTCTCTCCCTGATTCTCAGTCCCTCTCTCTCCCTGTCTCCCGGTCCTTCCCTCTCCCTGTCTCCCGATCCCTCTCTCACTGTCTCCAGATACCTCTCTCTCCCTGTACCCGATACCTCTCTCCCTGTCTCCCGGTCCCTCACTCCCAGTCTCCCAGTCCCTCTCTCCCTGTCTCCCGGTCCCTCTCTCCCTGTCTCCCGATACATCTCTCTCTGTCTACCGGACCCTCACTCTCCCTGTCTCCCGATCCCTCTCTCCCTGTCTCCCGGTGCCTCTCTCTCCCTGTCTCCCGATCCCTCAGTCTCTCTATCCCGGTCAATCTCTCCCTGTCTCACTGTTCACCTCTCCGTGTCTCACGTTCCCTACCTCTCTATCTCCCGGTCCCTCTCTCTCTCTATCCTGGTCCATATCTCCCTATCTCCTGGTCCCTTTCTCCCCCTTGTCTCTCGATCCCGATCCCTCTCACTCCAGATACCTCTCTCCCTGTCTCCCGATCCATCTCTCCCAGTCTCCCAGTCCCTCTTTCCCTGTCTCCCGATTCCTCTCTCTCCCTGTCACCCGATCCCTCTCTCCCTTTCTCCTGGTCCCTCTCCCTCACTGTCTCCCGATCCCTCTCTCTCCCTGTCAGCCGATCCCTCTCTCCCTGTCTCCCGGTCCCTCTCTCCATGTCTCCCGGTCCCTCTCTCTCCCTGTCTCCTGTCCCTCTCTCCCTGTCTCCCGGTCCCTCTCTCTCCCTGTCTCCCGGTCCCTCTCTCCCTGTCTGCCGATGCCTCTCTCCCTGTCTCCCGGACCCTCTCTCTCCCAGTCTCCCGATCCCTCTCTCCCTGACTCTCGGTCCCTCTCTCTCCCTCTCTCCCGATCCCTCTCTCCCTGTCTCCAGATCCCTCTCTCTCCCTGTACCCGATACCTCTCTCCCTGTCTCCCGGTCCCTCACTCCCAGTCTCCCAGTCCCTCTCTCCCTGTCTCCCGATCCCTCACTCCCTGTCTCCCGATACATCTCTCTCTGTCTACCGGACCCTCACTCTCCCTGTCCCCCGATCCCTCTCTCCCTGTCTCCCGGTCCCTCTGTCCTGTCACCCGGTACCTCTCTCTCCCTATCTCCCGGTCCCTCTCTCTCCCTGTCTCCCAGTCGCTCAATCCCTGTCACCGAATCCCTCTCTCCCTGTCACCCGGTCCCTCTCTCTCCCTGTCACCCGGTCCCTCTCTCCCTTTCTCCAGATCCCTCTCTCCCTGTCACCCGGTCCCTCTCTCTCCCTGTCTTCCCGTCCCTCTCTCTCGCTGTCTCCTGATCCCTCCCTCCCTGTCTCCCGATCCATCTCTCTCCCTGTCTCCCGGTCCCTCTCTCCCTGTCTCCCGGTCGCTCACTCCCTGTCACCCAATCCCTCTCTCCCTGTCACCCGGTCCCTCTCTCTCCCTGTCTTCCGGTCCCTCTCTCTCCCTGTCACCCGGTCCCTCTCTTCCTTTCACCAGATCCCTCTCTCCCTGTCACCCGGGTCCCTCTCTCTCCCTGTCTCCCCGTCCCTCTCTCTCGCTGTCTCCTGATCCCTCTCTCCCTGTCTCCAGATCCGTCTCTCTCCCTGTCTCCCAATCCCTCTCTCCCTGTCTCCCGTTCCCTCTCTCTCCCTGTCTCCCGGTCCCTCTCTCTCCCAGTCTCCCGATCCCTCTCTCCCTGACTCGCGGTCCCTCTCTCTCCCTGTCACCCGATCCCTCTCTCCCTGTCTCCAGATCCCTCTCTCTCCCTGTACCAGATACCTCTCTCCCTGTCTCCCGGTCGCTCACTCGCAGTCTCCCGTTCCCTCTCTCCCTGTCTCCCGGTCCCTCACTCGCAGTCTCCCGATCCCTCTCTCCCTGATTCTCAGTCCCTCTCTCTCCCTGTCTCCCGGTCCTTCCCTCTCCCTGTCTCCCGATCCCTCTCTCACTGTCTCCAGATACCTCTCTCTCCCTGTACCCGATACCTCTCTCCCTGTCTCCCGGTCCCTCACTCCCAGTCTCCCAGTCCCTCTCTCCCTGTCTCCCGGTCCCTCTCTCCCTGTCTCCCGATACATCTCTCTCTGTCTACCGGACCCTCACTCTCCCTGTCTCCCGATCCCTCTCTCCCTGTCTCCCGGTGCCTCTCTCTCCCTGTCTCCCGGTCCCGCTCCCTCCCTGTCTCCTGTTCCCTATCTCCCTGTCTCCCGATCCCTCAGTCTCTCTATCCCGGTCAATCTCTCCCTGTCGCACTGTTCACCTCTCCGTGTCTCACGTTCCCTATCTCTCTATCTCCCGGTCCCTCTCTCTCTCTATCCCGGTCCATATCTACCTATCTCCCGGTCCCTTTCTCCCCCTTGTCTCTCGATCCCGATCCCTCTCACTCCAGATACCTCTCTCCCTGTCACCCGGTCCCTCTCTCTCCCTGTCACCCGGTCCCTCTCTCTCCCTGTCTCCCGGACCCTCTCTCTCCCTGTCTCCCGATCCATCTCTCCCAGTCTCCCAGTCCCTCTTTCCCTGTCTCCCGATTCCTCTCTCTCCCTGTCACCCGATCCCTCTCTCCCTTTCTCCTGGTCCCTCTCCCTCACTGTCTCCCGATCCCTCTCTCTCCCTGTCAGCCGATCCCTCTCTCCCTGTCTCCCGGTCCCTCTCTCCATGTCTCCCGGTCCCTCTCTCTCCCTGTCTCCTGTCCCTCTCTCCCTGTCTCCCGGTCCCTCTCTCTCCCTGTCTCCCGGTCCCTCTCTCCCTGTCTGCCGATGACTCTCTCCCTGTCTCCGGGTCCCTCTCTCTCCCTGTCTCCCGAACCCTCTCTGCCTGTTTGCCGATGCCTCTCTCCCTGTCTCCCGGTCACTCTCTCTCCCTCTCTCCTGATCCCTCTCTGCCTGTCTCCCGGTCCCTCTCTCCCTGTCTCCCGATACATCTCTCTCTGTCTACCGGACCCTCACTCTCCCTGTCTCCCGATCCCTCTCTCCCTGTCTCCCGGTCCCTCTCTCCTGTCACCCGGTACCTCTCTCTCCCTGTCTCCCGGTCCCTCTCTCTCCCTGTCTCCCGGTCGCTCACTCCCTGTCACCCAATCCCTCTCTCCCTGTCACCCGGTCCCTCTCTCTCCCTTTCTCCAGATCCCTCTCTCCCTGTCTCCCTGTCCCTCGCTCTCCCTGTCTCCCCGTCCTTCTCTCTCCCTGTCTCCCAATCCCTCTCTCCCTGTCTCCCGTTCCCTGTCTCTCCCTGTCTCCCGGTCCCTCTCTCTCCAAGTCTCCCGATTCCTCTCTCCCTGACTCTCGGTCCCTCTCTCTCCCTGTCTCCCGATCCCTCTCTCCCTGTCTCCAGATCCCACTCTCTCCCTGTACCCGATCCCTCGCTCCCTGTCTCCAGATCCCTCTCTCTCCCTGTACCCGATACCTCTCTCCCTGTCTCCCGTTCCCTCACTCCCTGTCTCCCGGTCCCTCACTCCCTGTCTCCCGATACATCTCTCTCTGTCTACCGGACCCTCACTCTCCCTGTCCCCCGATCCCTCTCTCCCTGTCTCCCGGTCCCTCTCTCCTGTCACCCGGTACCTCTCTCTCCCTATCTCCCGGTCCCTCTCTCTCCCTGTCTCCCAGTCGCTCACTCCCTGTCACCCAATCCGACTCTCCCTGTCACCCGGTCCCTCTCTCTCCCTGTCACCCGGTCCCTCTCTCCCTTTCTCCAGATCCCTCTCTCCCTGTATCCCGGTCCCTCTCTCTCCATGTCTTCCCGTCCCTCTCTCTCGCTGTCTCCTGATCCCTCTCTCCCTGTCTCCAGATCTGTCTCTCTCCCTGTCTCTCAATCCCTCACTCCCAGTCTCCCAGTCCCTCTCTCCCTATCTCCCGGTCCCTCACTCCCAGTGTCCCGATCCCTCTTTCCCTGACTCTCGGTCCCTCTCTCTCCCTGTCTCCCGGTCCCCCTCTCTCCCTGTCGCACGTTCCCTCTCTCCCTGTCTCCAGATACCTCTCTCTCCCTGTACCCGATACCTCTCTCCCTGTCTCCCGGTCCCTCACTCCCAGTCTCCCAGTCCCTCTCTCCCTGTCTCCCGGTCCCTCTCTCTCAATGTCTCCCGTTCACTATCTCCCTGTCTCCCGGTCCCTCACTCACTGTCTCCCTGTCCCTCCCTCCCTGTCACCCTGTCCCTCTCTCCCTGTCTCCCGATCCCTCTTGCTCCCTGTCTCCATGTCCATCTCCCTCCCTGTCTCGCGATCCCTCTCTCTCCCTGTCTCCCGATCGCTTTCTCTCCCTGTCTCCCAATCCCTCTCTCCCAGTATCCCTGTCCCTCCATCCCTGTCTCCCGATCCCTCTCTCTACCTGTCTCCCGATTTCTCTCTCCCTGTCACCCGGTCCCTCTCTCTCCCTGTCTACCGGTCCCTCTCTCCCTGTCTGCCGGTCCCTCTCCCTCCCGGTCTCCCGATCCCTCTCTCTCCCTGTCGCCCGATCCCTCTCTCCCTGTCTCCCGATCCCTCTCTCCCTGTCGCACGATCCCTCTCTCCCTGTCTCCCGATCCCTCTTTCTCCCTGTCTCCATGTCCATCTCCCTCCCTGTCTCGCGATCCCTCTCTCTCCCTGTCTCCCGATCCCTTTCTCTCCCTGTCTCCCAATCCCTCTCTCCCAGTATCCCTGTCCCTCCATCCCTGTCTCCCGATACATCTCTCTACCTGTCTCCCGATTTCTCTCTCCCTGTCACCCGGTCCCTCTCTCTCCCTGTCTACCGGTCCCTCTCTCCCTGTCTCCCGATCCCTCTTTCTCCCTGTCTCCATGTCCATCTCCCTCCCTGTCTCGCGATCCCTCTCTCTCCCTGTCTCCCGATCGCTTTCTCTCCTTGTCTCCCAATCCCTCTCTCCCAGTATCCCTGTCCCTCCATCCCTGTCTCCCGATCCCTCTCTCTACCTGTCTCCCGATTTCTCTCTCCCTGTCACCCGGTCCCTCTCTCTCCCTGTCTCCCGATCCCTCTTTCTCCCTGTCTCCATGTCCACCTCCCTCCTTGTCTCGCGATCCCTCTCTCACCCTGTCTCCCGATCCCTTTCTCTCCCTGTCTCCCAATCCCTCTCTCCCAGTATCCCTGTCCCTCCATCCCTGTCTCCCGATCCCTCTCTCTACCTGTCTCCCGATTTCTCTCTCCCTGTCACCCGGTCCCTCTCTCTCCCTGTCTACCGGTCCCTCTCTCCCTGTCTCCCGATCCCTCTTTCTCCCTGTCTCCATGTCCATCTCCCTCCCTGTCTCGTGATCCCTCTCTCTCCCTGTCTCCCGATCGCTTTCTCTCCCTGTCTCCCAATCCCTCTCTCCCAGTATCCCTGTCCCTCCATCCCTGTCTCCCGATCCCTCTCTCTACCTGTCTCCCGATTTCTCTCTCCCTGTCACCCGGTCCCTCTCTCTCCCTGTCTACCGGTCCCTCTCTCCCTGTCTACTGGTCCCTCTCCCTCCCTGTCTCCCGATCCCTCTCTCTCCCTGTCTCGCGATCCCTCTCTCCCTGTCTTCCCGATCCCTCTCTCCCTGTCGCCCGAACCCGCTCTCCCTGTCTCCAGATCCCTCTCTCTCCCTGTACCCGATCCCTCTCTCCCTGTCTCCAGATCCCTCTCTCTCCCTGTACCCGATACCTCTCTCCCTGTCTCCCGGTCCCTCACTCCCAGTCTCCCAGTCCCTCTCTCCCTGTCTCCCGGTCCCTCACTCCCTGTCTCCCGATACATCTCTCTCTGTCTACCAGACCCTCACTCTCCCTGTCCCCCGATCCCTCTCTCCCTGTCTCCCGGTCCCTCTCTCCTGTCACCCGGTACCTCTCTCTCCCTATCTCCCGGTCCCTCTCTCTCCCTGTCTCCCAGTCGCTCACTCCCTGTCACCCAATCCCACTCTCCCTGTCACCCGGTCCCTCTCTCTCCCTGTCACCCGGTCCCTCTCTCCCTTTCTCCAGATCCCTCTCTCCCTGTCACCCGGTCCCTCTCTCTCCCTGTCTTCCCGTCCCTCTCTCTCGCTGTCTCCTGATCCCTCTCTCCCTGTCTCCAGATCCGTCTCTCTCCCTGTCTCCCAATCCCTCTCTCCCTGTCTCCCGTTCCCTCTCTCTCCCTGTCTCCCGGTCCCTCTCTCTCCCAGTGTCCCGATCCCTCTCTCCCTGACTCTCGGTCCCTCTCTCTCCCTGTCTCCCTCTCCCTCTCTCTCCCTGTCACTCGATCCCTCTCTCCCTGTCTCCAGATCCCGCTCTCTCCCTGTACCCGATACCTCTCTCCCTGTCTCCTGGTCCCTCACTCCCAGTCTCCCAGTCCCTCTCTCCCTGTCTCCCGGTCCCTCACTCCCAGTGTCCCGATCCCTCTCTCCCTGACTCTCGGTCCCTCTCTCTCCCTGTCTCCCGGTCCCCCTCTCTCCCTGTCTCCCGATCCCTCTCTACCTGTCTCCAGATACCTCTCTCTCCCTGTACCCGATACCTCTCTCCCTGTCTCCCGGTCCCTCACTCCCAGTCTCCCAGTCCCTCTCTCCCTGTCTACCGGTCCCTCTCTCCCTGTCTCCCGGTCCCTCACTCCCAGTCTCCCAGTCCCTCTCTCCCTGTCTCCCGGTCCCTCTCTCTCAATGTCTCCCGTTCACTATCTCCCTGTCTCCCGGTCCCTCACTCACTGTCTCCCTGTCCCTCCCTCCCTGTCACCCTGTCTCTCTCTCCCTGTCTCCCGATCCCTCTTGCTCCCTGTCTCCATGTCCATCTCCCTCCCTGTCTCGCGATCCCTCTCTCTCCGTGTCTCCCGATCGCTTTCTCTCCCTGTCTCCCAATCCCTCTCTCCCAGTATCCCTGTCCCTCCATCCCTGTCTCCCGATCCCTCTCTCTACCTGTCTCCCGATTTCTCTCTCCCTGTCACCCGGTCCCTCTCTCTCCATGTCTCCCAATCCCTCTCTCCCTGTCACCCAATCCCTCTCTCCCTGACACCCGATCCCTCTCTCCCTGACACCCGATCCCTCCATCCCTGTCTCCCGATCCCTCTCTCTACCTGTCTCCCGATTTCTCCCTCCCTGTCACCCGGTCCCTCTCTCTCCCTGTCTACCGGTCCCTCTCTCCCTGTCTCCCGATCCCTCTTTCTCCCTGTCTCCATGTCCATCTCCCTCCCTGTCTCGCGATCCCTCTCTCTCCCTGTCTCCCGATCGCTTTTTCTCCCTGTCTCCCAATCCCTCTCTCCCAGTATCCCTGTCCCTCCATCCCTCTCTCCCGATCCCTCTCTCTACCTGTCTCCCGATTTCTCTCTCCCTGTCACCCGGTCCCTCTCTCTCCCTGTCTCCCGATCCCTCTCTCCCTGTCTCCATGTCCATCTCCCTCCCTGTCTCGCGATCCCTCTCTCGCCCTGTCTCCCGATCCCTTTCTCTCCCTGTCTCCCAATCCCTCTCTCCCAGTATCCCTGTCCCTCCATCCCTGTCTCCCGATCCCTCTCTCTACCTGTCTCCCGATTTCTCTCTCCCTGTCACCCGGTCCCTCTCTCTCCCTGTCTACCGGTCCCTCTCTCCCTGTCTCCCGATCCCTCTTTCTCCCTGTCTCCATGTCCATCTCCCTCCCTGTCTCGCGATCCCTCTCTCTCCCTGTCTCCCGATCGCTTTCTCTCCCTGTCTCCCAATCCCTCTCTCCCAGTAACCCTGTCCCTCCATCCCTGTCTCCCGATCCCTCTCTCTACCTGTCTCCCGATTTCTCTCTCCCTGTCACCCGGTCCCTCTCTCTCCCTGTCTACCGATCCCCCTCTCCCTGTCTGCTGGTCCCTCTCCCTCCCTGTCTCCCGATCCCTCTCTCTCCCTGTCTCGCGATCCCTCTCTCCCTGTCTTCCCGATCCCTCTCTCCCTGTCGCCCGATCCCTCTCTCCCTGTCTCCAGATCCCTCTCTCTCCCTGTACCCGATCCCTCTCTCCCTGTCTCCAGATCCCTCTCTCTCCCTGTACCCGATACCTCTCTCCCTGTCTCCCGGTCCCTCACTCCCAGTCTCCCAGTCCCTCTCTCCCTGTCTCCCGGTCCCTCACTCCCTGTCTCCCGATACATCTCTCTCTGTCTACCGGACCCTCACTCTCCCTGTCCCCCGATCCCTCTCTCCCTGTCTCCCGGTCCCTCTCTCCTGTCACCCGGTACCTCTCTCTCCCTATCTCCCGGTCCCTCTCTCCCTGTCTCCCAGTCGCTCACTCCCTGTCACCCAATCCCACTCTCCCTGTCACCCGGTCCCTCTCTCTCCCTGTCACCCGGTCCCTCTCTCCCTTTTCCAGATCCCTCTCTCCCTGTCACCCGGTCCCTCTCTCTCCCTGTCTTCCCGTCCCTCTCTCTCGCTGTCTCCTGATCCCTCTCTCCCTGTCTTCAGATCCGTCTCTCTCCCTGTCTCCCAATCCCTCTCTCCCTGTCTCCCGTTCCCTCTCTCTCCCTGTCTCCCGGTCCCTCTCTCTCCCAGTTTCCCGATCCCTCTCTCCCTGACTCTCGGTCCCTCACTCTCCCTGTCTCCCTCTCCCTCTCTCTCCCTGTCACTCGATCCCTCTCTCCCTGTCTCCAGATCCCGCTCTCTCCCTGTACCCGATACCTCTCTCCCTGTCTCCTGGTCCCTCACTCCCAGTCTCCCAGTCCCTCTCTCCCTGTCTCCCGGTCCCTCACTCCCAGTGTCCCGATCCCTCTCTCCCTGACTCTCGGTCCCTCTCTCTCCCTGTCTCCCGGTCCCCCTCTCTCCCTGTCTCCCGATCCCTCTCTCCCTGTCTCCAGATACCTCTCTCTCCCTGTACCCGATACCTCTCTCCCTGTCTCCCGGTCCCTCACTCCCAGTCTCCCAGTCCCTCTCTCCCTGTCTCCCGGTCCCTCTCTCTCAATGTCTCCCGTTCACTATCTCCCTGTCTCCCGGTCCCTCACTCACTGTCTCCCTGTCCCTCCCTCCCTGTCACCCTGTCCCTCTCTCCCTGTCTCCCGATCCCTCTTGCTCCCTGTCTCCATGTCCATCTCCCTCCCTGTCTCGCGATCCCTCTCTCTCCCTGTCTCCCGATCGCTTTCTCTCCCTGTCTCCCAATCCCTCTCTCCCAGTATCCCTGTCCCTCCATCCCTGTCTCCCGATCCCTCTCTCTACCTGTCTCCCGATTTCTCTCTCCCTGTCACCCGGTCCCTCTCTCTCCCTGTCTACCGGTCCCTCTCTCCCTGTCTGCCGGTCCCTCTCCCTCCCTGTCTCCCGATCCCTCTCTCTCCCTGTCTCCCGATCCCTCTCTCCCTGTCTCCCGATCCCTCTCTCCCTGTCGCACGATCCCTCTCTCCCTGTCTCCCGATCCCTCTTTCTCCCTGTCTCCATGTCCATCTCCCTCCTTGTCTCGCGATCCCTCTCTCACCCTGTCTCCCGATCCCTTTCTCTCCCTGTCTCCCAATCCCTCTCTCCCAGTATCCCTGTCCCTCCATCCCTGTCTCCCGATCCCTCTCTCTACCTGTCTCCCGATTTCTCTCTCCCTGTCACCCGGTCCCTCTCTCTCCCTGTCTACCGGTCCCTCTCTCCCTGTCTCCCGATCCCTCTTTCTCCCTGTCTCCATGTCCATCTCCCTCCCTGTCTCCCGATCCCTCTCTCTCCCTGTCTCCCGATCGCTTTCTCTCCCTGTCTCCCAATCCCTCTCTCCCAGTATCCCTGTCCCTCCATCCCTGTCTCCCGATCCCTCTCTCTACCTGTCTCCCGATTTCTCTCTCCCTGTCACCCGGTCCCTCTCTCTCCCTGTCTACCGGTCCCTCTCTCCCTGTCTGCTGGTCCCTCTCCCTCCCTGTCTCCCGATCCCTCTCTCTCCCTGTCTCGCGATCCCTCTCTCCCTGTCTCCCGATCCCTCTCTCCCTGTCGCCCGAACCCTCTCTCCCTGTCTCCAGATCCCTCTCTCTCCCTGTACCCGATCCCTCTCTCCCTGTCTCCAGATCCCTCTCTCTCCCTGTACCCGATACCTCTCTCCCTGTCTCCCGGTCCCTCACTCCCAGTCTCCCAGTCCCTCTCTCCCTGTCTCCCGGTCCCTCACTCCCTGTCTCCCGATACATCTCTCTCTGTCTACCGGACCCTCACTCTCCCTGTCCCCCGATCCCTCTCTCCCTGTCTCCCGGTCCCTCTCTCCTGTCACCCGGTACCTCTCTCTCCCTATCTCCCGGTCCCTCTCTCTCCCTGTCTCCCAGTCGCTCACCTCCCTGTCACCCAATCCCACTCTCCCTGTCACCCGGTCCCTCTCTCTCCCTGTCACCCGGTCCCTCTCTCCCTTTTTTCCAGATCCCTCTCTCCCTGTCACCCGGTCCCTCTCTCTTCCTGTCTTCCCGTCCCTCTCTCTCGCTGTCTCCTGATCCCTCTCTCCCTGTCTCCAGATCCGTCTCTCTCCCTGTCTCCCAATCCCTCTCTCCCTGTCTCCCGTTCCCTCTCTCTCCCTGTCTCCCGGTCCCTCTCTCTCCCAGTTTCCCGATCCCTCTCTCCCTGACTCTCGGTCCCTCTCTCTCCCTGTCTCCCTCTCCCTCTCTCTCCCTGTCACTCGATCCCTCTCTCCCTGTCTCCAGATCCCGCTCTCTCCCTGTACCCGATACCTCTCTCCCTGTCTCCTGGTCCCTCACTCCCAGTCTCCCAGTCCCTCTCTCCCTGTCTCCCGGTCCCTCACTCCCAGTGTCCCGATCCCTCTCTCCCTGACTCTCGGTCCCTCTCTCTCCCTGTCTCCCGGTCCCCCTCTCTCCCTGTCTCCCGATCCCTCTCTACCTGTCTCCAGATACCTCTCTCTCCCTGTACCCGATACCTCTCTCCCTGTCTCCCGGTCCCTCACTCCCAGTCTCCCAGTCCCTCTCTCCCTGTCTACCGGTCCCTCTCTCCCTGTCTGCTGGTCCCTCTCCCTCCCTGTCTCCCGATCCCTCTCTCTCCCTGTCTCGCGATCCCTCTCTCCCTGTCTTCCCGATCCCTCTCTCCCTGTCGCCCGATCCCTCTCTCCCTGTCTCCAGATCCCTCTCTCTCCCTGTACCCGATCCCTCTCTCCCTGTCTCCAGATCCCTCTCTCTCCCTGTACCCGATACCTCTCTCCCTGTCTCCCGGTCCCTCACTCCCAGTCTCCCAGTCCCTCTCTCCCTGTCTCCCGGTCCCTCACTCCCTGTCTCCCGATACATCTCTCTCTGTCTACCGGACCCTCACTCTCCCTGTCCCCCGATCCCTCTCTCCCTGTCTCCCGGTCCCTCTCTCCTGTCACCCGGTACCTCTCTCTCCCTATCTCCCGGTCCCTCTCTCCCTGTCTCCCAGTCGCTCACTCCCTGTCACCCAATCCCACTCTCCCTGTCACCCGGTCCCTCTCTCTCCCTGTCACCCGGTCCCTCTCTCCCTTTTCCAGATCCCTCTCTCCCTGTCACCCGGTCCCTCTCTCTCCCTGTCTTCCCGTCCCTCTCTCTCGCTGTCTCCTGATCCCTCTCTCCCTGTCTTCAGATCCGTCTCTCTCCCTGTCTCCCAATCCCTCTCTCCCTGTCTCCCGTTCCCTCTCTCTCCCTGTCTCCCGGTCCCTCTCTCTCCCAGTTTCCCGATCCCTCTCTCCCTGACTCTCGGTCCCTCACTCTCCCTGTCTCCCTCTCCCTCTCTCTCCCTGTCACTCGATCCCTCTCTCCCTGTCTCCAGATCCCGCTCTCTCCCTGTACCCGATACCTCTCTCCCTGTCTCCTGGTCCCTCACTCCCAGTCTCCCAGTCCCTCTCTCCCTGTCTCCCGGTCCCTCACTCCCAGTGTCCCGATCCCTCTCTCCCTGACTCTCGGTCCCTCTCTCTCCCTGTCTCCCGGTCCCCCTCTCTCCCTGTCTCCCGATCCCTCTCTCCCTGTCTCCAGATACCTCTCTCTCCCTGTACCCGATACCTCTCTCCCTGTCTCCCGGTCCCTCACTCCCAGTCTCCCAGTCCCTCTCTCCCTGTCTCCCGGTCCCTCTCTCTCAATGTCTCCCGTTCACTATCTCCCTGTCTCCCGGTCCCTCACTCACTGTCTCCCTGTCCCTCCCTCCCTGTCACCCTGTCCCTCTCTCCCTGTCTCCCGATCCCTCTTGCTCCCTGTCTCCATGTCCATCTCCCTCCCTGTCTCGCGATCCCTCTCTCTCCCTGTCTCCCGATCGCTTTCTCTCCCTGTCTCCCAATCCCTCTCTCCCAGTATCCCTGTCCCTCCATCCCTGTCTCCCGATCCCTCTCTCTACCTGTCTCCCGATTTCTCTCTCCCTGTCACCCGGTCCCTCTCTCTCCCTGTCTACCGGTCCCTCTCTCCCTGTCTGCCGGTCCCTCTCCCTCCCTGTCTCCCGATCCCTCTCTCTCCCTGTCTCCCGATCCCTCTCTCCCTGTCTCCCGATCCCTCTCTCCCTGTCGCACGATCCCTCTCTCCCTGTCTCCCGATCCCTCTTTCTCCCTGTCTCCATGTCCATCTCCCTCCTTGTCTCGCGATCCCTCTCTCACCCTGTCTCCCGATCCCTTTCTCTCCCTGTCTCCCAATCCCTCTCTCCCAGTATCCCTGTCCCTCCATCCCTGTCTCCCGATCCCTCTCTCTACCTGTCTCCCGATTTCTCTCTCCCTGTCACCCGGTCCCTCTCTCTCCCTGTCTACCGGTCCCTCTCTCCCTGTCTCCCGATCCCTCTTTCTCCCTGTCTCCATGTCCATCTCCCTCCCTGTCTCCCGATCCCTCTCTCTCCCTGTCTCCCGATCGCTTTCTCTCCCTGTCTCCCAATCCCTCTCTCCCAGTATCCCTGTCCCTCCATCCCTGTCTCCCGATCCCTCTCTCTACCTGTCTCCCGATTTCTCTCTCCCTGTCACCCGGTCCCTCTCTCTCCCTGTCTACCGGTCCCTCTCTCCCTGTCTGCTGGTCCCTCTCCCTCCCTGTCTCCCGATCCCTCTCTCTCCCTGTCTCGCGATCCCTCTCTCCCTGTCTCCCGATCCCTCTCTCCCTGTCGCCCGAACCCTCTCTCCCTGTCTCCAGATCCCTCTCTCTCCCTGTACCCGATCCCTCTCTCCCTGTCTCCAGATCCCTCTCTCTCCCTGTACCCGATACCTCTCTCCCTGTCTCCCGGTCCCTCACTCCCAGTCTCCCAGTCCCTCTCTCCCTGTCTCCCGGTCCCTCACTCCCTGTCTCCCGATACATCTCTCTCTGTCTACCGGACCCTCACTCTCCCTGTCCCCCGATCCCTCTCTCCCTGTCTCCCGGTCCCTCTCTCCTGTCACCCGGTACCTCTCTCTCCCTATCTCCCGGTCCCTCTCTCTCCCTGTCTCCCAGTCGCTCACTCCCTGTCACCCAATCCCACTCTCCCTGTCACCCGGTCCCTCTCTCTCCCTGTCACCCGGTCCCTCTCTCCCTTTTTTCCAGATCCCTCTCTCCCTGTCACCCGGTCCCTCTCTCTTCCTGTCTTCCCGTCCCTCTCTCTCGCTGTCTCCTGATCCCTCTCTCCCTGTCTCCAGATCCGTCTCTCTCCCTGTCTCCCAATCCCTCTCTCCCTGTCTCCCGTTCCCTCTCTCTCCCTGTCTCCCGGTCCCTCTCTCTCCCAGTTTCCCGATCCCTCTCTCCCTGACTCTCGGTCCCTCTCTCTCCCTGTCTCCCTCTCCCTCTCTCTCCCTGTCACTCGATCCCTCTCTCCCTGTCTCCAGATCCCGCTCTCTCCCTGTACCCGATACCTCTCTCCCTGTCTCCTGGTCCCTCACTCCCAGTCTCCCAGTCCCTCTCTCCCTGTCTCCCGGTCCCTCACTCCCAGTGTCCCGATCCCTCTCTCCCTGACTCTCGGTCCCTCTCTCTCCCTGTCTCCCGGTCCCCCTCTCTCCCTGTCTCCCGATCCCTCTCTACCTGTCTCCAGATACCTCTCTCTCCCTGTACCCGATACCTCTCTCCCTGTCTCCCGGTCCCTCACTCCCAGTCTCCCAGTCCCTCTCTCCCTGTCTACCGGTCCCTCTCTCCCTGTCTCCCGGTCCCTCACTCCCAGTCTCCCAGTCCCTCTCTCCCTGTCTCCCGGTCCCTCTCTCTCAATGTCTCCCGTTCACTATCTCCCTGTCTCCCGGTCCCTCACTCACTGTCTCCCTGTCCCTCCCTCCCTGTCACCCTGTCTCTCTCTCCCTGTCTCCCGATCCCTCTTGCTCCCTGTCTCCATGTCCATCTCCCTCCCTGTCTCGCGATCCCTCTCTCTCCGTGTCTCCCGATCGCTTTCTCTCCCTGTCTCCCAATCCCTCTCTCCCAGTATCCCTGTCCCTCCATCCCTGTCTCCCGATCCCTCTCTCTACCTGTCTCCCGATTTCTCTCTCCCTGTCACCCGGTCCCTCTCTCTCCCTGTCTCCCAATCCCTCTCTCCCTGTCACCCAATCCCTCTCTCCCTGACACCCGATCCCTCTCTCCCTGACACCCGATCCCTCCATCCCTGTCTCCCGATCCCTCTCTCTACCTGTCTCCCGATTTCTCCCTCCCTGTCACCCGGTCCCTCTCTCTCCCTGTCTACCGGTCCCTCTCTCCCTGTCTCCCGATCCCTCTTTCTCCCTGTCTCCATGTCCATCTCCCTCCCTGTCTCGCGATCCCTCTCTCTCCCTGTCTCCCGATCGCTTTTTCTCCCTGTCTCCCAATCCCTCTCTCCCAGTATCCCTGTCCCTCCATCCCTGTCTCCCGATCCCTCTCTCTACCTGTCTCCCGATTTCTCTCTCCCTGTCACCCGGTCCCTCTCTCTCCCTGTCTCCCGATCCCTCTCTCCCTGTCTCCCGGTCCCTCACTCCCAGTCTCCCAGTCCCTCTCTCCCTGTCTCCCGGTCCCTCACTCCCTGTCTCCCGATACATCTCTCTCTGTCTACCGGACCCTCACTCTCCCTGTCCCCCGATCCCTCTCTCCCTGTCTCCCGGTCCCTCTCTCCTGTCACCCGGTACCTCTCTCTCCCTATCTCCCGGTCCCTCTCTCTCCCTGTCTCCCAGTCGCTCACTCCCTGTCACCCAATCCCACTCTCCCTGTCACCCGGTCCCTCTCTCTCCCTGTCACCCGGTCCCTCTCTCCCTTTTTTCCAGATCCCTCTCTCCCTGTCACCCGGTCCCTCTCTCTTCCTGTCTTCCCGTCCCTCTCTCTCGCTGTCTCCTGATCCCTCTCTCCCTGTCTCCAGATCCGTCTCTCTCCCTGTCTCCCAATCCCTCTCTCCCTGTCTCCCGTTCCCTCTCTCTCCCTGTCTCCCGGTCCCCTCTCTCTCCCAGTTTCCCGATCCCTCTCTCCCTGACTCTCGGTCCCCTCTCTCTCCCTGTCTCCCTCTCCCTCTCCTCTCCCTGTCACTCGATCCCTCTCTCCCCTGTCTCCAGATCCCGCTCTCTCCCTGTACCCGATACCTCTCTCCCTGTCTCCTGGTCCCTCACTCCCAGTCTCCCAGTCCCTCTCTCCCTGTCTCCCGGTCCCTCACTCCCAGTGTCCCCGATCCCTCTCTCCCTGACCTCTCGGTCCCTCTCTCTCCCTGTGTCTCCCGGTCCCCCCCTCTCTCCCTGTCTCCCGATCCCTCTCTACCTGTCTCCAGATACCTCTCTCTCCCTGTACCCCGATACCTCTCTCCCTGTCTCCCGGTCCCTCACTCCCAGTCTCCCAGTCCCTCTCTCCCTGTCTACCGGTCCCTCTCTCCCTGTCTCCCGGTCCCTCACTCCCAGTCTCCCAGTCCCTCTCTCCCCTGTCTCCCGGTCCCTCTCTCTCAATGTCTCCCGTTCACTATCTCCCTGTCTCCCCGGTCCCCTCACTCACTGTCTCCCTGTCCCTCCCTCCCTGTCACCCTGTCTCTCTCTCCCTGTCTCCCCGATCCCCTCTTGCTCCCTGTCTCCATGTCCATCTCCCTCCCTGTCTCGCGATCCCTCTCTCTCCGTGTCTCCCGATCGCTTTCTCTCCCTGTCTCCCAATCCCTCTCTCCCCAGTATCCCTGTCCCCTCCATCCCTGTCTCCCGATCCCTCTCTCTACCTGTCTCCCGATTTCTCTCTCCCTGTCACCCGGTCCCTCCTCTCTCCCTGTCTCCCAATCCCTCTCTCCCTGTCACCCAATCCCTCTCTCCCTGACACCCGATCCCTCTCTCCCTGACACCCGATCCCTCCATCCCTGTCTCCCGATCCCTCTCTCTACCTGTCTCCCGATTTCTCCCTCCCTGTCACCCGGTCCCTCTCTCTCCCTGTCTACCGGTCCCTCTCTCCCTGTCTCCCGATCCCTCTTTCTCCCTGTCTCCATGTCCATCTCCCTCCCTGTCTCGCGATCCCTCTCTCTCCCTGTCTCCCGATCGCTTTTTCTCCCTGTCTCCCAATCCCTCTCTCCCAGTATCCCTGTCCCTCCATCCCTGTCTCCCGATCCCTCTCTCTACCTGTCTCCCGATTTCTCTCTCCCTGTCACCCGGTCCCTCTCTCTCCCCTGTCTCCCGATCCCTCTCTCCCTGTCTCCATGTCCATCTCCCTCCCTGTCTCGCGATCCCTCTCTCGCCCTGTCTCCCCGATCCCTTTCTCTCCCTGTCTCCCAATCCCTCTCTCCCCAGTATCCCTGTCCCTCCATCCCTGTCTCCCGATCCCTCTCTCTACCTGTCTCCCGATTTCTCTCTCCCTGTCACCCGGTCCCTCTCTCTCCCTGTCTACCGGTCCCTCTCTCCCTGTCTCCCGATCCCTCTTTCTCCCTGTCCTCCATGTCCATCTCCCTCCCTGTCTCGCGATCCCTCTCTCTCCCTGTCTCCCGATCGCTTTCTCTCCCTGTCTCCCAATCCCTCTCTCCCAGTAACCCTGTCCCTCCATCCCTGTCTCCCCGATCCCTCTCTCTACCTGTCTCCCGATTTCTCTCTCCCTGTCACCCGGTCCCCTCTCTCTCCCTGTCTACCGATCCCCCTCTCCCTGTCTGCTGGTCCCTCTCCCTCCCTGTCTCCCGATCCCTCTCTCTCCCTGTCTCGCGATCCCTCTCTCCCTGTCTTCCCGATCCCTCTCTCCCTGTCGCCCGATCCCTCTCTCCCTGTCTCCAGATCCCTCTCTCTCCCTGTACCCGATCCCTCTCTCCCTGTCTCCAGATCCCTCTCTCTCCCTGTACCTGATACCTCTCTCCCTGTCTCCCGGTCCCCTCACTCCCAGTCTCCCAGTCCCTCTCTCCCTGTCTCCCGGTCCCTCACTCCCTGTCTCCCGATACATCTCTCTCTGTCTACCGGACCCTCACTCTCCCTGTCCCCCCGATCCCCTCTCTCCCCTGTCTCCCGGTCCCTCTCTCCTGTCACCGGTACCTCTCTCTCCCTATCTCCCGGTCCCTCTCTCCCTGTCTCCCAGTCGCTCACTCCCTGTCAACCCAATCCCACTCTCCCTGTCACCCGATCCCTCTCTCTCCCTGTCACCCGGTCCCCTCTCCTCCCTTTTCCAGATCCCTCTCTCCCTGTCAACCCGGTCCCTCTCTCTCCCTGTCTTCCCGTCCCTCTCTCTCGCTGTCTCCTGATCCCTCTCTCCCTGTCTTCAGATCCGTCTCTCTCCCTGTCTCCCAATCCCTCTCTCCCTGTCTCCCGTTCCCTCTCTCTCCCTGTCTCCCGGTCCCCTCTCTCTCCCAGTTTCCCGATCCCTCTCTCCCTGACTCTCGGTCCCTCACTCTCCCTGTCTCCCTCTCCCTCTCTCTCCCTGTCACTCGATCCCTCTCTCCCTGTCTCCAGATCCCCGCTCTCTCCCTGTACCCGATACCTCTCTCCCTGTCT
>JANJGN010005220.1:0-25359 GCA_026770705.1 Isurus oxyrinchus
AGGGTGCAGGGATCAGGGGTAAAGGGTGTGGGGATTGGGGGTAAAGGGCGTGGAGATTGGGGGTAAAGGGTGCGGGGATCAGGGTAAAGGATGCGGGGATCGGGGGTAAAGGGTGCGGGGATTGGGGGGTAAAGGGTGCAGGGATCGGGGGTAAAGTGTGCAGGGATCGGGGTAAAGGGTGCAGGGTTCGGGGGGTAAAGGGTGCGGGGATCGGGGTAAAGGGTGCGGGGATCGGGGGTAAAGGGTGCGGGGATCAGGGTAAAGGATGCGGGGATCGGGGGTAAAGGGTGCGGGGATTGGGGGGTAAAGGGGTGCAGGGTTCGGGGGTAAAGGGTGCGGGGATTGGGGGGTAAAGGGTGCAGGGATCGGGGGTAAAGGGTGCAGGGATCGGGGTAAAGGGTGCAGGGTTCGGGGGTAAAGGGTGCGGGGATCGGGGTAAAGGGTGCAGGGATCGGGGGTAAAGGGTGCGGGGATTGGGGGGTAAAGGGTGCGGGGATCGGGGGTAATGGGTGCGGGGATCGGGGGTAAAGGGTATGGGGATTGGGGGGTAAAGGGTGCGGGGATCGGGGGTGAAGTGTGCGGGGATTGGGGGGTAAAGGGTGCAGGGATTAGGGGTAAAGGGTGCGGGGATCGGGGGGTAAAGGGTGCGGGGATCGGGGGGTAAAGGGTGCGGGGATCGGGGGGTAAAGGGTGCGGGGATCGGGGGTAAAGGGTGCGGGGATCGGGGGTAATGGGTGCAGGGATCGGGGGTAAAGGGTGCGGGGATCGGGGGTAAAGGGTGCGGGGATCGGGGGTAAAGGGTGCGGGGTTCGGGGGTAAAGGGTGCAGGGATTAGGGTAAAGGGTACGGGGATCGGGGGTAAAGGGTGCGGGGATCGGGGGTAAAGGGTGCGGGGATCAGGGGTAAAGGGTGCGGGGATCAGGGGTAAAGGGTGCGGGGATCAGGGGTAATGGGTGCGGGGATCGGGGGTAATGGGTGCGGGGATCGGGGGTAATGGGTGCGGGGATCGGGGGTAAAGGGAGCGGGGATTGGGGGGTAAAGGATGCGGGGATCGGGGGTAAAGGGTGCGGGGATCGGGGGTAAAGGGTGCGGGGATCAGGGGTAAAGGGTGCGGGGATCGTGGGGTAAAGGGTGCGGGGATCGGGGGTAAAGGGTGCGGGGATCGGGGGGAGAGGGTGCGGGAATCGGGGGTAAAGGGTGCGGGGATCGGGGGTAAAGGGTGCGGGGATAGTGGGTAAAGGGTGCGGGGATCGGGGGTAAAGTGTGCGGGGATCGGGGGTAGAAGGTGCAGGGATCGGGGGTAAAGGGTGCAGGGATCGGGGGTAAAGGGTGCGGGGAGCGGGGGGAGAGGGTGCGGGGATCGGGGGAGAGGGTGCGGGAATCGGGGGTAAATGGTGCGGGGATCGGGGGTAAAGGGTGCGGGGATTGGGGGTAAAGGGTCCGGGGATCGGGGGGTAAAGGGTGCGGGGATCGGGGGTAAAGGGTGCGGGGATCGGGGGTAAAGGGTGCAGTGATCGGGGGTAAAGGATGCGGGGATCGGGGGTAAAGGGTGCGTGGATTGGGGGGTAAAGGGTGCGGGGATTGGGGGTAAAGGGTGCGGGGATCGGGGGTAAAGGGTGCGGGGTTAAAGGGTGCGGGGATCGGGGGTAAAGGGTGCAGGGATCGGGGGTAAAGGGTGCGGGGTTAAAGGGTGCGGGGATCGGGGGTAAAGGGTGCGGGGAGCGGGGGTGAAGGGTGCAGGGATTGGGGGGTAAAGGGAGCGGGGATCGGGGGTAAAGTCTGCGGGTTGGGTTCTGGAGCCTTGTTCTCCAGTCTCTCACCCACTGTGTCCCTCGCTCAACATCTCCCCCCCTCACCCTCTCTTTCATCGCCCCTCCCCCTTTCCGCACCCCTATCCCTCTCCGCGGCCCTCCCCCTCTCCGCACCCCTCCCCCTCTCCGCACCCCTTCCCCTCTCCGCGCCCCCCCTCTCTGCGCACCATCCCCTCTCCGCATTCCCCTCTCCATCCCCCCTCATCTCCCCCCTCCCCCTATCTGCCCCGCCCCTCTAGGCCCCTCCCCCCACTGTCTGACCCTCCCCCCACTGTCTGCCCCTCCCCGCACTGTCTGCCCCTCCCCATTTCCCCCCTCCCTCCTCCTTCTCTGCCCCATCCCCTCTCGGCCCCTCCCACGACTGTCCACCCCACCCAATTCCCCCATCTCCATCTGCACCCCACCCCCCCCCTCCACTGTCCACCCCTCCTCCCTCTCTGCCCCTCCCCCACTGCCCTAATCTCCCCATTTCCCCCCTCATCATCTCCGCCCCGCCTCCCTCTTCCAAGGTACCCCCTTCCAATGTCCGCCCCTTCCCCCCCCTCCACTCTCCGCCCCACCTCTCCTCCTGTCCCTCCCTTTTCTCTCTCTCTCCCTCTCTCCACATTGTACGATCAGGAAATGAGACTGAGGCGGAAGTGTTTTGTGTGGGGGAGGTGGGGGTAACAGCTCCCACCCGAACTTTTATTCAACGTCAAAAGTGAGGCTGACCCAACGCGGAATTGGGACCTCACCTGTCACACCGCAAAGCCAGAATTCCCGCGAGCAGGTAAAACACAGTGAGCCGCGGCCAAGGCAAAGCCCCATGGCTCTCAGAGGGGCCCACCTAAAGTGTTGAACCGAGTTGTTTGCGAGTCCTGATTATCGTTGAGGTAGACGAGCCGCGGATTCGGGGGCCATCGCTGGACTCCTTGAGGCGGCCCGGGCAAATCGAAGAGTGCCAGATCGATCAGACCGATCCAACGGGGCATCACTTCAATCTACGCTGCAGGAGCAACGGCTGCCGACTGGTTGGCAGGCCTTTCGGCTGCTCGGGCGCCGGCGACAAAGGGAGAGGATTAAATAGACCGCGAGGGGGACTCGCCGGTTGCCAGTCCGCAAATCGGGCGAGCCTGAGCCCACCGAGGGGCGGCCGACGTGAGGCGAAGCGACCGGTCAAGCCTGTGGTGTGGCTCACGGGCGCTCGTTGGGGGTTGGGGGGGGGAGTGGCCAAAGCATCACACACCGGGACCCGTCTTCAAGCTGAATCCCCCGCTCAAATATACCCGGGAGTCTCCCATTGCCGGTGGGTTACCCCCTGGCCACCCTTCGGCCCACCTGGGGATGGCTTGTCGACCAGTCATCACCCATTGCTCCTGTAGCATAGGTTGAAGTGATGCCCTGAAATCTGGAATTCTTCTGTTTGTCCCAGTCAGTGCAAGCTTTAAGGTTAGCCGCTGCCTTGGAACACATGCAGGTAGATTCAGGCTTGCATCTGGAAAACTCGAAGAGGAGGGTTCACCTGGTCCCAAGTCTCGCACCGTATGCAATGCCTGGATGTGTAGTTGGAGGGGGCTGGGTGGTGAGGAGGAATGTGGAGGCGTGAGATGAAATTTGATCGTTCTTCCAAATTCCTGGCAAGATGGAGTGAATGGCCAGTTTCTCCCCGGTGATTTCCCATAATTCCTAACACCTCGCACCCCACCCATACCCCCCCTGTGACTTTTAGTGCTAACAGCCCTGACTCTATCTCCGACAGTGCGGCGCTCCCTCAGCACTGACCCTCCGACAGTGCGGCGCTCCCTCAGCACTGACTCTCTGACAGCGCGGCGCTCCCTCAACGCTGACCCTCCGACACAGCGAGCGGTCCCTCAGCGCTGACTCTCCGACAGTGCGGCGCTCCCTCAGTCCTGACCCTCTGACAGTGCGGCACTCACTCAGCACTGACCCTCCGACAGTGCGGCGCTCCCTCAGTACTGACCCTCCGACAGTGCGGCTCGCCCTCAGTACTGACCCTCCGACAGTGCGGCTCTCCCTCAGTACTGACACTCCGACAGTGCGAGGCTCCCTCAGTACTGACCCTCCGACAGTGCGAGGCTCCCTCAGTACTGACCCTCCGACAGTGCAGCGCTCCCTCAGTACTGACCCTCCGACAGTGCGAGGCTCCCTCAGTACTGACCCTCCGACAGTGCGGCCCTCCCTCAGTGCTGACACTCTGACAGCGCGGCACTCCCTCAGCGCTGACCCTCCAACAGTGCTGCACTCACTCCGTACTTCAGTGTAAGTCATAGAGTACAACTAAGTTGAGGTGCACGAGGGAAATGTTGGAAGGGGTATTATATATGTGAAATTGTCTTATTAGCACCATAGGGTTCAGCACCTATTGCATCAAAGTGCTACAGCAAGCAGTGTACTAAGTCAATTTAAATTGCACACTGCAGCAAACAGTCTACAGAGTCTATTTAAACAACACACTGCAGCAGTCTACAGAGTCTATTTAAGCAACACACTGCAGCAGTCTACAGAGTCCATTTAAACAGCACACTGCAGCAAACAGTCTACAGAGTCTATTTAAACAACACACTGCAGCAGTCTACAGAGTCTATTTAAACAACACACTGCAGCAAACAGTCTACAGAGTCTATTTAAACAACACACTGCAGTAAACAGTCTACAGAGTCTATTTAAACTGCACACTGCAGCAAACAGTCTACAGAGTCTATTTAAACAGCACACTGCAGCAAACAGTCTACAGAGTCTATTTAAACAACACACTGCAGCAAACAGTCTACAGAGTCTAATTAAACAACACACTGCAGGCAAACAGTCTACAGAGTCTATTTAAACAGCACACAGCAGCAAATAGCTTACAGAGTCTATTTAAATAGCACACTGCAGCAAACAATCTACAGAGTCTATTTAAACAGCACACTGCAGCAAATAGCCTACAGGCTCTATAAACAGCAAACGGCAAGCAAGCAGTCTACAGAGTCTACTTGAACTGCAGACGACAGCAGGCAGCATACAAAGTCTACGTAAAGATCACACAACAGCAAACAGTCTACCGAGTCTATTTAAACAGCAGACGGCAGCAAACAGTCTACAGTGTCTATTTCAGCACAGCCCTACAGCCATCAGTCCACAGGGCCTATGTAAAGAACGCGCTGCAGCAAACAGTCTACAGAGTCTACTTAAACATCACACAACAGGAAACAGGCTGCGTCAGTCACGAGTCGAATATGCACCTCGGCAAGCAAAGCTCCTGATAAAATTAACAGCATCCTCTTCGGGAAACTGAACAGTTACTGACAGGGGCAAGAGCAGAATCAGTGATCTCACGACTGAAACATCCACAGACGCGGCGTTCCAGCGGCACAGGTAGAGGGCTACGTTGCTGGGGAATCTTTGTTTAAAGGCTCGGAGCATTCGTTCTCTGTCGCCTCCAGGCCACCGTTCTCCGTCAACTGGTCTTTGAATTTTCGTTTAAAGAACCCTGCCTGTTACAGGTATAACACAGTGTGAGGGAGCTGGATTAACATCAGTACAGATAGAGTCAGTAACACAGGGCACTGGGGGGAGAGGGGTTACTGAGTGACAGTGTGAGGGAGCTGGATTAACATCAGTAGAGATACAGTCAGTAACACAGGGCGCTGGGGCGAGAGGGGTTACTGAGTGACAGTGTGAGGGAGCTGGATTAACATCAGTACAGATAGAGTCAGTAACACAGGGCACTGGGGGGAGAGGGGTTACTGAGTGACAGTGAGATGGAGCTGGATTAACATCAGTACAGATAGAGTCAGTAACACAGGGCGCTGGGGGGAGAGGGGTTACTGAGTGACAGTGAGAGGGAGCTGGATTAACATCAGTACAGATACAGTCAGTAACACAGGGCACTGGGGGGAGAGGGGTTACTGAGTGACAGTGAGAGGGAGCTGGATTAACATCAGTACAGATACAGTCAGTAACACAGGGCGCTGGGGGAGAGGGGTTACTGAGTGACAGTGTGAGGGAGCTGGATTAACATCAGTAGAGATACAGTCAGTAACACAGGGCACTGGGGGGAGAGGGGTTACTGAGTGACAGTGTGATGGAGCTGGATTAACATCGGTAGAGATACAGTCAGTAACACAGGGCGCTGGGGGGAGAGGGGTTACTGAGTACCAGTGTGAGGGAGCTGGATTAACATCAGTAGAGATACAGTCAGTAACACAGGGCGCTGGGGGGAGAGGGGTTACTGAGTGACAGTGTGAGGGAGCTGGATTAACATCAGTAGAGATACAGTCAGTAACACAGGGCACTGGGGGGAGAGGGGTTACTGAGTGATCGTGTGATGGAGCTGGATTAATATCAGTAGAGATACAGTCAGTAACACAGGGTGCTGGGGGGAGAGGGGTTACTGAGTGACAGTGTGAGGGAGCTGGATTAACATCAGTAGAGATACACTCAGTTGCACAGGTACAGCGTAGCATTGGTGTCATGCCATAAGCTGCTCTACTTTCGGCTTGATCCAGCCTTCACCTGAATTTCCCAGCATCCGCCCACCCATGTTTGCCTCTAACCCGACCCGATTGCCACTGGTTTGGAGAGTTAGTCAACGTGCCGCAGTTTGGTGAAGGCCATAAGTATTTCAAGATATTGGCAAGGCCCCCAACACCTACCTTCCAGAGTATTACCCCAGCTAGAATCAGTAGCAACAGTCCACCTACAGCCCCTCCAGCAATGTATGGAATATAATCCACCTCCTTTATGATATCCACATGTGTTGTCACCTGGAATGGAAGGAGCAGAGTAAATGAGTGAGAAATGGCGAGTGGAATTAACATCTACTCGTAAACAATACTCTCAGAGAATTCGCTGGAGCGTGATCAAGATGATGTGCTCAGTTCTGGTCCGATTGAACCACACTCGGAGCACCGTGTACAGTTCTGGTCTGGATAGACCACACTCGGAGCATCATGTACAGTTCTGGTCTGGTTAGACCACACTCGGAGCACCGAGTACAGTTCTGGTCTGGTTAGACCACACTCGGAGCACTGTGTACAGTTCTGGTCTGGTTAGACCACACTCGGAGCACCGTGTACAGTTCTGGTCTGGTTAGACCACACTCGGAGCACCGTGTACAGTTCTGGTCTGGTTAGACCACACTCGGAGCACAGTGTACAGTTCTGGTCTGGTTAGACAACACTCGGAGCACCGTGTACAGTTCTGGTCCGGTTAGACCACACTCGGAGCACCGTGTACAGTTCTGGTCTGGTTAGACAACACTCGGAGCACCGTGTACAGTTCTGGTCTGGTTAGACCACACTCGGAGCACCGTGTATGGTTCTGGTCCGGTTAGACCACACTTGGAGCACCGTGTACAGTTCTGGTCTGGTGAGACCACACTCCGAGCACCGTGTACAGTTCTGGTCCGGTTAGACCACACTCGGAGCACCGTGTACAGTTCTGGTCTGGTTAGACCACACTCGGAGCACTGTGTACAGTTCTGGTCTGGTTAGACCACACTCGGAGCACCGTGTACAGTTCTGGTCTGGTGAGACCACACTCGGAGCACCGTGTACAGTTCTGGTCCAGTTAAAACACACTCGGAGCACTGTGTACAGTTCTGGTCTGGTTAGACCACACTCGGAGCACCGTGTACAGTTCTGGTCCGGTTAGACCACACTTGGAGCACCGTGTACAGTTCTGGTCTGGTTAGACCACACTCGGAGCATCATGTACAGTTCTGGTCTGGTTAGACCACACTCGGAGCACCGAGTACAGTTCTGGTCTGGTTAGACCACACTCGGAGCACTGTGTACAGTTCTGGTCTGGTTAGACCACACTCGGAGCACCGTGTACAGTTCTGGTCTGGTTAGACCACACTCGGAGCACCGTGTACAGTTCTGGTCTGGTTAGACCACACTCGGAGCACAGTGTACAGTTCTGGTCTGGTTAGACAACACTCGGAGCACCGTGTACAGTTCTGGTCCGGTTAGACCACACTCGGAGCACCGTGTACAGTTCTGGTCTGGTTAGACAACACTCGGAGCACCGTGTACAGTTCTGGTCTGGTTAGACCACACTCGGAGCACCGTGTATGGTTCTGGTCCGGTTAGACCACACTTGGAGCACCGTGTACAGTTCTGGTCTGGTGAGACCACACTCCGAGCACCGTGTACAGTTCTGGTCCGGTTAGACCACACTCGGAGCACCGTGTACAGTTCTGGTCTGGTTAGACCACACTCGGAGCACTGTGTACAGTTCTGGTCTGGTTAGACCACACTCGGAGCACCGTGTACAGTTCTGGTCTGGTGAGACCACACTCGGAGCACCGTGTACAGTTCTGGTCCAGTTAAAACACACTCGGAGCACTGTGTACAGTTCTGGTCTGGTTAGACCACACTCGGAGCACCGTGTACAGTTCTGGTCCGGTTAGACCACACTTGGAGCACCGTGTACAGTTCTGGTCTGGTTAGACCACACTCGGAGCACCGTGTACGGTTCTGGTCTGGTTAGATCACACTCGGAGCACCGTGTACAGTTCTGGTCTGGTTAGACCACACTCGGAGCACCGTGTACAGTTCTGGTCTGCTTAGACCACACTCGGAGCACCGTGTACAGTTCTGGTCTGGTTAGACCACACTCGGAGCACCGTGTACAGTTCTGGTCCGGTTAGACCACACTCGGAGCACCGTGTACAGTTCTGGTCCGGTTAGACCACACTCGGAGCACCGTGTACAGTTCTGGTCCGGTTAGACCACACTCGGAGCACCGTGTACAGTTCTGGTCTGGTTAGACCACACTCGGAGCACCGTGTATGGTTCTGGTCCGGTTAGACCACACTCGGAGCACCGTGTACAGTTCTGGTCTGGTTAGACCACACTCCGAGCACCGTGTACAGTTCTGGTCTGGTTAGACCACACTCGGAGCACCGTGTACAGTTCTGGTCTGGTTAGACCACACTCGGAGCACTGTGTACAGTTCTGGTCTGGTTAGACCACACTCGGAGCACCGTGTACAGTTCTGGTCTGGTTAGACCACACTGGGAGCACTGTGTACAGTTCTGGTCTGGTTAGACCACACTCGGAGCACCGTGTACAGTTCTGGTCTGGTTAGACCACACTCGGAGCACCGTGTACAGTTCTGGTCCGGTTAGACCACACTCGGAGCACCGTGTACAGTTCTGGTCCGGTTAGACCACACTCGGAGCACCGTGTACAGTTCTGGTCTGGTTAGACCACACTCGGAGCACCGTGTACAGTTCTGGTCCGGTTAGACCACACTCGGAGCACCGTGTACAGTTCTGGTCCGGTTAGACCACACTCGGAGCACCGTGTACAGTTCTGGTCCGGTTAGACCACACTCGGAGCACCGTGTACAGTTCTGGTCTGGTTAGACCACACTCGGAGCACCGTGTATGGTTCTGGTCCGGTTAGACCACACTCAGAGCACCGTGTACAGTTCTGGTCTGGTTAGACCACACTCCGAGCACCGTGTACAGTTCTGGTCCGGTTAGACCACACTCGGAGCACCGTGTACAGTTCTGGTCTGGTTAGACCACACTCGGAGCACCGTGTACAGTTCTGGTCTGGTTAGACCACACTCGGAGCACCGTGTACAGTTCTGGTCTGGTTAGACCACACTCGGAGCACCGTGTACAGTTCTGGTCTGGTTAGACCACACTCGGAGCACCGTGTACAGTTCTGGTCTGGTTAGACCACACTCGGAGCACCGTGTACAGTTCTGGTCTGGTTAGACCACACTCGGAGCACCGTGTACAGTTCTGGTCTGGTTAGACCACACTCGGAGCACCGTGTACAGTTCTGGTCCGGTTAGACCACACTCGGAGCACCGTGTACAGTTCTGGTCCGGTTAGACCACACTCGGAGCACCGTGTACAGTCCTGGTCCGGTTAGACCACACTCGGAGCACCGTGTACAGTTCTGGTCTGGTTAGACCACACTCGGAGCACCGTGTACAGTTCTGGTCTGGTTAGACCACACTCGGAGCACCGTGTACAGTTCTGGTCTGGTTAGACCACACTCGGAGCACCGTGTACAGTTCTGGTCTGGTTAGACCACACTCGGAGCACCGTGTACAGTTCTGGTCTGGTTAGACCACACTCGGAGCACCGTGTACAGTTCTGGTCTGGTTAGACCACACTCAGAGCACTGTGTACAGTTCTGGTCTGGTTAGACCACACTCTGAGGACTGTGTACAGTTCTGGTCTGGTTAGACCACACTCGGAGCACCGTGTACAGTTCTGGTCTGGTTAGACCACACTCGGAGCACCGTGTACAGTTCTGGTCTGGTTAGACCACACTCGGAGCACTGTGTACAGTTCTGGTCTGGTTAGACCACACTCGGAGCACCGTGTACAGTTCTGGTCCGGTTAGACCACACTCGGAGCAAAGTGTACAGTTCTGGTCCGGTTAGACCACACTCGGAGCAAAGTGTACAGTTCTGGTCCGGTTAGACCACACTCGGAGCACCGTGTACAGTTCTGGTCTGGTTAGACCACACTCGGAGCACCGTGTACAGTTCTGGTCTGGTTAGACCACACTCGGAGCACTGTGTACAGTTCTGGTCTGGTTAGACCACACTCGGAGCACTGTGTACAGTTCTGGTCTGGTTAGACCACACTCGGAACACTGTGTACAGTTCTGGTCTGGTTAGACCACACTCGGAGCACCGTGTACAGTTCTGGCCCGGTTAGACCACACTCTGAGGACTGTGTACAGTTCTGGTCCGGTTAGACCACACTCGGAGCACCGTGTACAGTTCTGGTCTGGTTAGACCACACTCGGAGCACCGTGTACAGTTCTGGTCTGGTTAGACCACACTCGGAGCACCGTGTACAGTTCTGGTCTGGTTAGACCACACTCGGAGCACCGTGTACAGTTCTGGTCTGGTTAGACCACACTCGGAGCACCGTGTACAGTTCTGGTCTGGTTAGACCACACTCGGAGCACCGTGTACAGTTCTGGTCCGGTTAGACCACACTCGGAGCACCGTGTACAGTTCTGGTCCGGTTAGACCACACTCGGAGCACCGTGTACAGTTCTGGTCCGGTTAGACCACACTCGGAGCACCGTGTACAGTTCTGGTCTGGTTAGACCACACTCGGAGCACCGTGTACAGTTCTGGTCTGGTTAGACCACACTCGGAGCACCGTGTACAGTTCTGGTCCGGTTAGACCACACTCGGAGCACCGTGTACAGTTCTGGTCCGGTTAGACCACACTCGGAGCACCGTGTACAGTGCTGGTCTGGTTAGACCACACTCAGAGCACCGTGTACAGTTCTGGTCTGGTTATACCACACTCGGAGCACCGTGTACAGTTCTGGTCTGGTTAGACCACACTCGGAGCACTGTGTACAGTTCTGGTCTGGTTAGACCACACTCGGAGCACCGTGTACAGTTCTGGTCTGGTTAGACCACACTCGGAGCACCGTGTACAGTTCTGGTCTGGTTAGACCACACTCGGAGCACCGTGTACAGTTCTGGTCTGGTTAGACCACACTCAGAGCACTGTGTACAGTTCTGGTCTGGTTAGACCACACTCTGAGGACTGTGTACAGTTCTGGTCTGGTTAGACCACACTCGGAGCACCGTGTACAGTTCTGGTCTGGTTAGACCACACTCGGAGCACCGTGTACAGTTCTGGTCTGGTTAGACCACACTCGGAGCACCGTGTACAGTTCTGGTCTGGTTAGACCACACTCGGAGCACCGTGTACAGTTCTGGCCTGGTTAGACCACACTCGGAGCACCGTGTACAGTTCTGGTCTGGTTAGACCACACTCGGAGCACCGTGTACAGTTCTGGTCCGGTTAGACCACACTCGGAGCACCGTGTACAGTTCTGGTCCGGTTAGACCACACTCGGAGCACCGTGTACAGTTCTGGTCCGGTTAGACCACACTCGGAGCACCGTGTACAGTTCTGGTCTGGTTAGACCACACTCGGAGCACCGTGTACAGTTCTGGTCTGGTTAGACCACACTCGGAGCACCGTGTACAGTTCTGGTCCGGTTAGAGCACACTCGGAGCACCGTGTACAGTTCTGGTCCGGTTAGACCACACTCGGAGCACCGTGTACAGTGCTGGTCTGGTTAGACCACACTCGGAGCACCGTGTACAGTCCTGGTCTGGTTAGACCACACTCGGAGCACCGTGTACAGTTCTGGTCTGGTTAGACCACACTCGGAGCACCGTGTACAGTTCTGGTCTGGTTATACCACACTCGGAGCACCGTGTACAGTTCTGGTCTGGTTAGACCACACTCGGAGCACTGTGTACAGTTCTGGTCTGGTTAGACCACACTCGGAGCACCGTGTACAGTTCTGGTCTGGTTAGACCACACTCGGAGCACCGTGTACAGTTCTGGTCTGGTTAGACCACACTCGGAGCACCGTGTACAGTTCTGGTCTGGTTAGACCACACTCGGAGCACCGTGTACAGTTCTGGTCCGGTTAGACCACACTCGGAGCACCGTGTACAGTTCTGGTCTGGTTAGACCACACTCGGAGCACCGTGTACAGTTCTGGTCTGGTTAGACCACACTCGGAGCACCGTGTACAGTTCTGGTCTGGTTAGACCACACTCAGAGCACTGTGTACAGTTCTGGTCTGGTTAGACCACACTCTGAGGACTGTGTACAGTTCTGGTCTGGTTAGACCACACTCGGAGCACCGTGTACAGTTCTGGTCTGGTTAGACCACACTCGGAGCACCGTGTACAGTTCTGGTCTGGTTAGACCACACTCGGAGCACCGTGTACAGTTCTGGTCTGGTTAGACCACACTCGGAGCACTGTGTACAGTTCTGGTCTGGTTAGACCACACTCGGAGCACCGTGTACAGTTCTGGTCTGGTTAGACCACACTCGGAGCACCGTGTACAGTTCTGGTCCAGTTAGACCACACTCTGAGCACCGTGTACAGTTCTGGTCCGGTTAGACCACACTCAGAGCACCGTGTACAGTTCTGGTCTGATTAGACCACACTCGGAGCACCGTGTACAGTTCTGGTCTGGTTAGACCACACTCGGAGCACCGTGTACAGTTCTGGTCTGGTTAGACCACACTCTGAGCACCGTGTACAGTTCTGGTCCGGTTAGACCACACTCGGAGCACCGTGTACAGTTCTGGTCTGGTTAGACCACACTCGGAGCACCGTGTACAGTTCTGGTCTGGTTAGACCACACTCGGAGCACTGTGTACAGTTCTAGTCCGGTTAGACCACACTCGGAGCACCGTGTACAGTTCTGGTCCGGTTAGACCACACTCGGAGCACCGTGTACAGTTCTGGTCTGGTTAGACCACACTCGGAGCACCGTGTACAGTTCTGGTCTGGTTAGACCACACACGGAGCACTGTGTACAGTTCTGGTCTGGTTAGACCACACTCGGAGCACTGTGTACAGTTCTGGTCCGGTTAGACCACACTCGGAGCACCGTGTACAGTTCTGGTCTGGTTAGACCACACTCGGAGCACCGTGTACAGTTCTGGTCTGGTTAGACCACACTCGGAGCAAAGTGTACAGTTCTGGTCCGGTTAGACCACACTCGGAGCACCGTGTACAGTTCTGGTCTGGTTAGACCACACTCGGAGCACCGTGTACAGTTCTGGTCTGGTTAGACCACACTCGGAGCACTGTGTACAGTTCTGGTCTGGTTAGACCACACTCGGAGCACTGTGTACAGTTCTGGTCTGGTTAGACCACACTCGGAACACTGTGTACAGTTCTGGTCTGGTTAGACCACACTCGGAGCACCGTGTACAGTTCTGGCCCGGTTAGACCACACTCTGAGGACTGTGTACAGTTCTGGTCCGGTTAGACCACACTCGGAGCACCGTGTACAGTTCTGGTCTGGTTAGACCACACTCGGAGCACCGTGTACAGTTCTGGTCTGGTTAGACCACACTCGGAGCACCGTGTACAGTTCTGGTCTGGTTAGACCACACTCGGAGCACCGTGTACAGTTCTGGTCTGGTTAGACCACACTCGGAGCACCGTGTACAGTTCTGGTCCGGTTAGACCACACTCGGAGCACCGTGTACAGTTCTGGTCCGGTTAGACCACACTCGGAGCACCGTGTACAGTTCTGGTCCGGTTAGACCACACTCGGAGCACCGTGTACAGTTCTGGTCTGGTTAGACCACACTCGGAGCACCGTGTACAGTTCTGGTCCGGTTAGACCACACTCGGAGCACCGTGTACAGTTCTGGTCCGGTTAGACCACACTCGGAGCACCGTGTACAGTGCTGGTCTGGTTAGACCACACTCGGAGCACCGTGTACAGTCCTGGTCTGGTTAGACCACACTCGGAGCACCGTGTACAGTTCTGGTCTGGTTAGACCACACTCGGAGCACCGTGTACAGTTCTGGTCTGGTTATACCACACTCGGAGCACCGTGTACAGTTCTGGTCTGGTTAGACCACACTCGGAGCACTGTGTACAGTTCTGGTCTGGTTAGACCACACTCGGAGCACCGTGTACAGTTCTGGTCTGGTTAGACCACACTCGGAGCACCGTGTACAGTTCTGGTCTGGTTAGACCACACTCGGAGCACCGTGTACAGTTCTGGTCTGGTTAGACCACACTCAGAGCACTGTGTACAGTTCTGGTCTGGTTAGACCACACTCTGAGGACCGTGTACAGTTCTGGTCTGGTTAGACCACACTCGGAGCACCGTGTACAGTTCTGGTCTGGTTAGACCACACTCGGAGCACCGTGTACAGTTCTGGTCTGGTTAGACCACACTCGGAGCACCGTGTACAGTTCTGGTCTGGTTAGACCACACTCGGAGCACTGTGTACAGTTCTGGTCTGGTTAGACCACACTCGGAGCACCGTGTACAGTTCTGGTCTGGTTAGACCACACTCGGAGCACCGTGTACAGTTCTGGTCCGGTTAGACCACACTCTGAGCACCGTGTACAGTTCTGGTCCGGTTAGACCACACTCGGAGCACCGTGTACAGTTCTGGTCCGGTTAGACCACACTCGGAGCACCGTGTACAGTTCTGGTCTGATTAGACCACACTCGGAGCACCGTGTACAGTTCTGGTCTGGTTAGACCACACTCGGAGCACCGTGTACAGTTCTGGTCCGGTTAGACCACACTCTGAGCACCGTGTACAGTTCTGGTCCGGTTAGACCACACTCGGAGCACCGTGTACAGTTCTGGTCTGGTTAGACCACACTCGGAGCACCGTGTACAGTTCTGGTCTGGTTAGACCACACTCGGAGCACCGTGTACAGTTCTGGTCCGGTTAGACCACACTCGGAGCACCGTGTACAGTTCTGGTCCGGTTAGACCACACTCGGAGCACCGTGTACAGTTCTGGTCTGATTAGACCACACTCGGAGCACCGTGTACAGTTCTGGTCTGGTTAGACCACACTCGGAGCACCGTGTACAGTTCTGGTCTGGTTAGACCACACTCTGAGCACCGTGTACAGTTCTGGTCCGGTTAGACCACACTCGGAGCACCGTGTACAGTTCTGGTCTGGTTAGACCACACTCGGAGCACCGTGTACAGTTCTGGTCTGGTTAGACCACACTCGGAGCACCGTGTACAGTTCTGGTCCGGTTAGACCACACTCGGAGCACTGTGTACAGTTCTGGTCTGGTTAGACCACACTCGGAGCACCGTGTACAGTTCTGGTCTGGTTAGACCACACTCGGAGCACTGTGTAGAGTTCTGGTCCGGTTAGACCACACTCGGAGCACCGTGTACAGTTCTGGTCTGGTTAGACCACACTCGGAGCACTGTGCACAGTTCTGGTCTGGTTAGACCACACTCGGAGCACCGTGTACAGTTCTGGTCTGGTTAGACCACACTCGGAGCACTGTGCACAGTTCTGGTCTGGTTAGACCACACTCGGAGCACTGTGTACAGTTCTGGTCTGGTTAGACCACACTCGGAACACCGTGTACAGTTCTGGTCTGGTTAGACCACACTCGGAGCACCGTGTACAGTTCTGGCCCGGTTAGACCACACTCTGAGGACTGTGTACAGTTCTGGTCCGGTTAGACCACACTCGGAGCACCGTGTACATTTCTGGTCTGGTTAGACCACACTCGGAGCACCGTGTACAGTTCTGGTCTGGTTAGACCACACTCGGAGCACCGTGTACAGTTCTGGTCTGGTTAGACCACACTCGGAGCACCGTGTACAGTTCTGGTCCGGTTAGACCACACTCGGAGCACCGTGTACAGTTCTGGTCCGGTTAGACCACACTCGGAGCACCGTGTACAGTTCTGGTCCGGTTAGACCACACTCGGAGCACCGTGTACAGTTCTGGTCTGATTAGACCACACTCGGAGCACCGTGTACAGTTCTGGTCTGGTTAGACCACACTCGGAGCACCGTGTACAGTTCTGGTCCGGTTAGACCACACTCGGAGCACCGTGTACAGTCCTGGTCTGGTTAGACCACACTCGGAGCACCGTGTACAGTTCTGGTCTGGTTAGACCACACTCGGAGCACCGTGTACAGTTCTGGTCTGGTTAGACCACACTCGGAGCACCGTGTACAGTTCTGGTCTGGTTAGACCACACTCGGAGCACCGTGTACAGTTCTGGTCTGGTTAGACCACACTCGGAGCACCGTGTACAGTTCTGGTCTGGTTAGACCACACTCGGAGCACCGTGTACAGTTCTGGTCTGGTTAGACCACACTCGGAGCACCGTGTACAGTTCTGGTCTGGTTAGACCACACTCGGAGCACCGTGTACAGTTCTGGTCTGGTTCGACCACACTCGGAGCACCGTGTACAGTTCTGGTCCGGTTAGACCACACTCGGAGCACCGTGTACAGTTCTGGTCCGGTTAGACCACACTCGGAGCACCGTGTACAGTCCTGGTCCGGTTAGACCACACTCGGAGCACCGTGTACAGTTCTGGTCTGGTTAGACCACACTCGGAGCACCGTGTACAGTTCTGGTCTGGTTAGACCACACTCGGAGCACCGTGTACAGTTCTGGTCTGGTTAGACCACACTCGGAGCACCGTGTACAGTTCTGGTCTGGTTAGACCACACTCGGAGCACCGTGTACAGTTCTGGTCTGGTTAGACCACACTCGGAGCACCGTGTACAGTTCTGGTCTGGTTAGACCACACTCAGAGCACTGTGTACAGTTCTGGTCTGGTTACACCACACTCTGAGGACTGTGTACAGTTCTGGTCTGGTTAGACCACACTCGGAGCACCGTGTACAGTTCTGGTCTGGTTAGACCACACTCGGAGCACCGTGTACAGTTCTGGTCTGGTTAGACCACACTCGGAGCACTGTGTACAGTTCTGGTCTGGTTAGACCACACTCGGAGCACCGTGTACAGTTCTGGTCCGGTTAGACCACACTCGGAGCAAAGTGTACAGTTCTGGTCCGGTTAGACCACACTCGGAGCACCGTGTACAGTTCTGGTCTGGTTAGACCACACTCGGAGCACCGTGTACAGTTCTGGTCTGGTTAGACCACACTCGGAGCACTGTGTACAGTTCTGGTCTGGTTAGACCACACTCGGAGCACTGTGTACAGTTCTGGTCCGGTTAGACCACACTCGGAGCACCGTGTACAGTTCTGGTCTGGTTAGACCACACTCGGAGCACCGTGTACAGTTCTGGTCTGGTTAGACCACACTCGGAGCAAAGTGTACAGTTCTGGTCCGGTTAGACCACACTCGGAGCACCGTGTACAGTTCTGGTCTGGTTAGACCACACTCGGAGCACCGTGTACAGTTCTGGTCTGGTTAGACCACACTCGGAGCACTGTGTACAGTTCTGGTCTGGTTAGACCACACTCGGAACACTGTGTACAGTTCTGGTCTGGTTAGACCACACTCGGAGCACCGTGTACAGTTCTGGCCCGGTTAGACCACACTCTGAGGACTGTGTACAGTTCTGGTCCGGTTAGACCACACTCTGAGGACTGTGTACAGTTCTGGTCTGGTTAGACCACACTCGGAGCACCGTGTACAGTTCTGGTCTGGTTAGACCACACTCGGAGCACCGTGTACAGTTCTGGTCTGGTTAGACCACACTCGGAGCACCGTGTACAGTTCTGGTCCGGTTAGACCACACTCGGAGCACCGTGTACAGTTCTGGTCCGGTTAGACCACACTCGGAGCACCGTGTACAGTTCTGGTCCGGTTAGACCACACTCGGAGCACCGTGTACAGTTCTGGTCTGGTTAGACCACACTCGGAGCACCGTGTACAGTTCTGGTCCGGTTAGACCACACTCGGAGCACCGTGTACAGTTCTGGTCCGGTTAGACCACACTCGGAGCACCGTGTACAGTGCTGGTCTGGTTAGACCACACTCGGAGCACCGTGTACAGTCCTGGTCTGGTTAGACCACACTCGGAGCACCGTGTACAGTTCTGGTCTGGTTAGACCACACTCGGAGCACCGTGTACAGTTCTGGTCTGGTTATACCACACTCGGAGCACCGTGTACAGTTCTGGTCTGGTTAGACCACACTCGGAGCACTGTGTACAGTTCTGGTCTGGTTAGACCACACTCGGAGCACCGTGTACAGTTCTGGTCTGGTTAGACCACACTCGGAGCACCGTGTACAGTTCTGGTCTGGTTAGACCACACTCGGAGCACCGTGTACAGTTCTGGTCTGGTTAGACCACACTCAGAGCACTGTGTACAGTTCTGGTCTGGTTAGACCACACTCTGAGGACTGTGTACAGTTCTGGTCTGGTTAGACCACACTCGGAGCACCGTGTACAGTTCTGGTCTGGTTAGACCACACTCGGAGCACCGTGTACAGTTCTGGTCTGGTTAGACCACACTCGGAGCACCGTGTACAGTTCTGGTCTGGTTAGACCACACTCGGAGCACTGTGTACAGTTCTGGTCTGGTTAGACCACACTCGGAGCACCGTGTACAGTTCTGGTCTGGTTAGACCACACTCGGAGCACCGTGTACAGTTCTGGTCCGGTTAGACCACACTCTGAGCACCGTGTACAGTTCTGGTCCGGTTAGACCACACTCGGAGCACCGTGTACAGTTCTGGTCCGGTTAGACCACACTCGGAGCACCGTGTACAGTTCTGGTCTGATTAGACCACACTCGGAGCACCGTGTACAGTTCTGGTCTGGTTAGACCACACTCGGAGCACCGTGTACAGTTCTGGTCTGGTTAGACCACACTCTGAGCACCGTGTACAGTTCTGGTCCGGTTAGACCACACTCGGAGCACCGTGTACAGTTCTGGTCTGGTTAGACCACACTCGGAGCACCGTGTACAGTTCTGGTCTGGTTAGACCACACTCGGAGCACTGTGTACAGTTCTGGTCCGGTTAGACCACACTCGGAGCACCGTGTACAGTTCTGGTCTGGTTAGACCACACTCGGAGCACTGTGCACAGTTCTGGTCTGGTTAGACCACACTCGGAGCACTGTGTACAGTTCTGGTCTGGTTAGACCACACTCGGAACACTGTGTACAGTTCTGGTCTGGTTAGACCACACTCGGATCACCATGTACAGTTCTGGCCCGGTTAGACCACACTCGGAGCACCGTGTACAGTTCTGGTCCGGTTAGACCACACTCGGAGCACCGTGTACAGTTCTGGCCCGGTTAGACCACACTCTGAGGACTGTGTACAGTTCTGGTCCGGTTAGACCACACTCGGAGCACCGTGTACAGTTCTGGTCTGGTTAGACCACACTCGGAGCACCGTGTACAGTTCTGGTCTGGTTAGACCACACTCGGAGCACCGTGTACAGTTCTGGTCTGGTTAGACCACACTCGGAGCACCGTGTACAGTTCTGGTCTGGTTAGACCACACTCGGAGCACCGTGTACAGTTCTGGTCTGGTTAGACCACACTCGGAGCACCGTGTACAGTTCTGGTCTGGTTAGACCACACTCGGAGCACCGTGTACAGTTCTGGTCTGGTTAGACCACACTCGGAGCACCGTGTACAGTTCTGGTCTGGTTAGACCACACTCAGAGCACTGTGTACAGTTCTGGTCTGGTTAGACCACACTCTGAGGACTGTGTACAGTTCTGGTCTGGTTAGACCACACTCGGAGCACCGTGTACAGTTCTGGTCTGGTTAGACCACACTCGGAGCACCGTGTACAGTTCTGGTCTGGTTAGACCACACTCGGAGCACTGTGTACAGTTCTGGTCTGGTTAGACCACACTCGGAGCACCGTGTACAGTTCTGGTCCGGTTAGACCACACTCGGAGCAAAGTGTACAGTTCTGGTCCGGTTAGACCACACTCGGAGCACCGTGTACAGTTCTGGTCTGGTTAGACCACACTCGGAGCACCGTGTACAGTTCTGGTCTGGTTAGACCACACTCGGAGCACTGTGTACAGTTCTGGTCTGGTTAGACCACACTCGGAGCACTGTGTACAGTTCTGGTCCGGTTAGACCACACTCGGAGCACCGTGTACAGTTCTGGTCTGGTTAGACCACACTCGGAGCACCGTGTACAGTTCTGGTCTGGTTAGACCACACTCGGAGCAAAGTGTACAGTTCTGGTCCGGTTAGACCACACTCGGAGCACCGTGTACAGTTCTGGTCTGGTTAGACCACACTCGGAGCACCGTGTACAGTTCTGGTCTGGTTAGACCACACTCGGAGCACTGTGTACAGTTCTGGTCTGGTTAGACCACACTCGGAGCACTGTGTACAGTTCTGGTCTGGTTAGACCACACTCGGAACACTGTGTACAGTTCTGGTCTGGTTAGACCACACTCGGAGCACCGTGTACAGTTCTGGCCCGGTTAGACCACACTCTGAGGACTGTGTACAGTTCTGGTCCGGTTAGACCACACTCTGAGGACTGTGTACAGTTCTGGTCTGGTTAGACCACACTCGGAGCACCGTGTACAGTTCTGGTCTGGTTAGACCACACTCGGAGCACCGTGTACAGTTCTGGTCTGGTTAGACCACACTCGGAGCACCGTGTACAGTTCTGGTCCGGTTAGACCACACTCGGAGCACCGTGTACAGTTCTGGTCCGGTTAGACCACACTCGGAGCACCGTGTACAGTTCTGGTCCGGTTAGACCACACTCGGAGCACCGTGTACAGTTCTGGTCTGGTTAGACCACACTCGGAGCACCGTGTACAGTTCTGGTCCGGTTAGACCACACTCGGAGCACCGTGTACAGTTCTGGTCCGGTTAGACCACACTCGGAGCACCGTGTACAGTGCTGGTCTGGTTAGACCACACTCGGAGCACCGTGTACAGTCCTGGTCTGGTTAGACCACACTCGGAGCACCGTGTACAGTTCTGGTCTGGTTAGACCACACTCGGAGCACCGTGTACAGTTCTGGTCTGGTTATACCACACTCGGAGCACCGTGTACAGTTCTGGTCTGGTTAGACCACACTCGGAGCACTGTGTACAGTTCTGGTCTGGTTAGACCACACTCGGAGCACCGTGTACAGTTCTGGTCTGGTTAGACCACACTCGGAGCACCGTGTACAGTTCTGGTCTGGTTAGACCACACTCGGAGCACCGTGTACAGTTCTGGTCTGGTTAGACCACACTCAGAGCACTGTGTACAGTTCTGGTCTGGTTAGACCACACTCTGAGGACTGTGTACAGTTCTGGTCTGGTTAGACCACACTCGGAGCACCGTGTACAGTTCTGGTCTGGTTAGACCACACTCGGAGCACCGTGTACAGTTCTGGTCTGGTTAGACCACACTCGGAGCACCGTGTACAGTTCTGGTCTGGTTAGACCACACTCGGAGCACTGTGTACAGTTCTGGTCTGGTTAGACCACACTCGGAGCACCGTGTACAGTTCTGGTCTGGTTAGACCACACTCGGAGCACCGTGTACAGTTCTGGTCCGGTTAGACCACACTCTGAGCACCGTGTACAGTTCTGGTCCGGTTAGACCACACTCGGAGCACCGTGTACAGTTCTGGTCCGGTTAGACCACACTCGGAGCACCGTGTACAGTTCTGGTCTGATTAGACCACACTCGGAGCACCGTGTACAGTTCTGGTCTGGTTAGACCACACTCGGAGCACCGTGTACAGTTCTGGTCTGGTTAGACCACACTCTGAGCACCGTGTACAGTTCTGGTCCGGTTAGACCACACTCGGAGCACCGTGTACAGTTCTGGTCTGGTTAGACCACACTCGGAGCACCGTGTACAGTTCTGGTCTGGTTAGACCACACTCGGAGCACTGTGTACAGTTCTGGTCCGGTTAGACCACACTCGGAGCACCGTGTACAGTTCTGGTCTGGTTAGACCACACTCGGAGCACTGTGCACAGTTCTGGTCTGGTTAGACCACACTCGGAGCACTGTGTACAGTTCTGGTCTGGTTAGACCACACTCGGAACACTGTGTACAGTTCTGGTCTGGTTAGACCACACTCGGATCACCATGTACAGTTCTGGCCCGGTTAGACCACACTCGGAGCACCGTGTACAGTTCTGGTCCGGTTAGACCACACTCGGAGCACCGTGTACAGTTCTGGCCCGGTTAGACCACACTCTGAGGACTGTGTACAGTTCTGGTCCGGTTAGACCACACTCGGAGCACCGTGTACAGTTCTGGTCTGGTTAGACCACACTCGGAGCACCGTGTACAGTTCTGGTCTGGTTAGACCACACTCGGAGCACCGTGTACAGTTCTGGTCTGGTTAGACCACACTCGGAGCACCGTGTACAGTTCTGGTCTGGTTAGACCACACTCGGAGCACCGTGTACAGTTCTGGTCTGGTTAGACCACACTCGGAGCACCGTGTACAGTTCTGGTCCGGTTAGACCACACTCGGAGCACCGTGTACAGTTCTGGTCTGATTAGACCACACTCGGAGCACCGTGTACAGTTCTGGTCTGGTTAGACCACACTCGGAGCACCGTGTACAGTTCTGGTCCGGTTAGACCACACTCGGAGCACCGTGTACAGTCCTGGTCTGGTTAGACCACACTCGGAGCACCGTGTACAGTTCTGGTCTGGTTAGACCACACTCGGAGCACCGTGTACAGTTCTGGTCTGGTTAGACCACACTCGGAGCACCGTGTACAGTTCTGGTCTGGTTAGACCACACTCGGAGCACCGTGTACAGTTCTGGTCTGGTTAGACCACACTCGGAGCACCGTGTACAGTTCTGGTGTGGTTAGACCACACTCGGAGCACCGTGTACAGTTCTGGTCTGGTTATACCACACTCGGAGCACCGTGTACAGTTCTGGTCTGGTTAGACCACACTCGGAGCACTGTGTACAGTTCTGGTCTGGTTAGACCACACTCGGAGCACCGTGTACAGTTCTGGTCTGGTTAGACCACACTCGGAGCACCGTGTACAGTTCTGGTCTGGTTAGACCACACTCGGAGCACCGTGTACAGTTCTGGTCTGGTTAGACCACACTCAGAGCACTGTGTACAGTTCTGGTCTGGTTAGACCACACTCTGAGGACTGTGTACAGTTCTGGTCTGGTTAGACCACACTCGGAGCACCGTGTACAGTTCTGGTCTGGTTAGACCACACTCGGAGCACCGTGTACAGTTCTGGTCTGGTTAGACCACACTCGGAGCACCGTGTACAGTTCTGGTCTGGTTAGACCACACTCGGAGCACTGTGTACAGTTCTGGTCTGGTTAGACCACACTCGGAGCACCGTGTACAGTTCTGGTCTGGTTAGACCACACTCGGAGCACCGTGTACAGTTCTGGTCCGGTTAGACCACACTCTGAGCACCGTGTACAGTTCTGGTCCGGTTAGACCACACTCGGAGCACCGTGTACAGTTCTGGTCCGGTTAGACCACACTCGGAGCACCGTGTACAGTTCTGGTCTGATTAGACCACACTCGGAGCACCGTGTACAGTTCTGGTCTGGTTAGACCACACTCGGAGCACCGTGTACAGTTCTGGTCTGGTTAGACCACACTCTGAGCACCGTGTACAGTTCTGGTCCGGTTAGACCACACTCGGAGCACCGTGTACAGTTCTGGTCTGGTTAGACCACACTCGGAGCACCGTGTACAGTTCTGGTCTGGTTAGACCACACTCGGAGCACTGTGTACAGTTCTGGTCCGGTTAGACCACACTCGGAGCACCGTGTACAGTTCTGGTCTGGTTAGACCACACTCGGAGCACTGTGCACAGTTCTGGTCTGGTTAGACCACACTCGGAGCACTGTGTACAGTTCTGGTCTGGTTAGACCACACTCGGAACACTGTGTACAGTTCTGGTCTGGTTAGACCACACTCGGATCACCATGTACAGTTCTGGCCCGGTTAGACCACACTCGGAGCACCGTGTACAGTTCTGGTCCGGTTAGACCACACTCGGAGCACCGTGTACAGTTCTGGCCCGGTAGACCACACTCTGAGGACTGTGTACAGTTCTGGTCCGGTTAGACCACACTCGGAGCACCGTGTACAGTTCTGGTCTGGTTAGACCACACTCGGAGCACTGTGTACAGTTCTGGTCTGGTTAGACCACACTCGGAGCACCGTGTACAGTTCTGGTCTGGTTAGACCACACTCGGAGCACCGTGTACAGTTCTGGTCTGGTTAGACCACACTCGGAGCACCGTGTACAGTTCTGGTCTGGTTAGACCACACTCGGAGCACCGTGTACAGTTCTGGTCTGGTTAGACCACACTCGGAGCACCGTGTACAGTTCTGGTCTGGTTAGACCACACTCGGAGCACCGTGTACAGTTCTGGTCTGGTTAGACCACACTCGGAGCACCGTGTACAGTTCTGGTCCGGTTAGACCACACTCGGAGCACCGTGTACAGTTCTGGTCTGATTAGACCACACTCGGAGCACCGTGTACAGTTCTGGTCTGGTTAGACCACACTCGGAGCACCGTGTACAGTTCTGGTCCGGTTAGACCACACTCGGAGCACCGTGTACAGTCCTGGTCTGGTTAGACCACACTCGGAGCACCGTGTACAGTTCTGGTCTGGTTAGACCACACTCGGAGCACCGTGTACAGTTCTGGTCTGGTTAGACCACACTCGGAGCACCGTGTACAGTTCTGGTCTGGTTAGACCACACTCGGAGCACCGTGTACAGTTCTGGTCTGGTTAGACCACACTCGGAGCACCGTGTACAGTTCTGGTGTGGTTAGACCACACTCGGAGCACCGTGTACAGTTCTGGTCTGGTTATACCACACTCGGAGCACCGTGTACAGTTCTGGTCTGGTTAGACCACACTCGGAGCACTGTGTACAGTTCTGGTCTGGTTAGACCACACTCGGAGCACCGTGTACAGTTCTGGTCTGGTTAGACCACACTCGGAGCACCGTGTACAGTTCTGGTCTGGTTAGACCACACTCGGAGCACCGTGTACAGTTCTGGTCTGGTTAGACCACACTCAGAGCACTGTGTACAGTTCTGGTCTGGTTAGACCACACTCTGAGGACTGTGTACAGTTCTGGTCTGGTTAGACCACACTCGGAGCACCGTGTACAGTTCTGGTCTGGTTAGACCACACTCGGAGCACCGTGTACAGTTCTGGTCTGGTTAGACCACACTCGGAGCACCGTGTACAGTTCTGGTCTGGTTAGACCACACTCGGAGCACTGTGTACAGTTCTGGTCTGGTTAGACCACACTCGGAGCACCGTGTACAGTTCTGGT
>JANJGN010005221.1:2500-20000 GCA_026770705.1 Isurus oxyrinchus
CCCTCAGCACTGACCCTCCGACAGTGCGGCGCTCCCTCAGCCCTGACCCTCACACAGCGCAGCGCTCCCTCAGCACTGACCCTCCGACAGTGCAGCGCTCCCTCAGCACTGACCCTCCCCACAGCGCGGCGCTCCCTCAGCACTGATCCTCCGACAGTGCAGCACTCCCTCAGCACTGACCTTCCAACAGTGCGGCGCTCCCTCAGCACTGACCCTCACACAGCGCGGCGCTCCCTCAGCACTGACCCTCCAACAGTGCGGCGCTCCCTCAGCACTGACCCTCACACAGCGCGGCGCTCCCTCAGCACTGACCCTCCGACAGTGTGGCGCTCCCTCAGCACTGACCCTCCCACAGCGCGGCGCTCCCTCAGCACTGACCCTCACACAGCGCGGCGCTCCCTCAGCACTGACCCTCACACAGCCCGGCGCTCCCTCAGCACTGACCCTCCAACAGTGCGGCGCTCCCTCAGCGCTGAACCTCCGACAGTGCGGCGCTCCCTCAGCGCTGACCCTCCAACAGTGCGGTGCACCCTCAGCGCTGACCCTCCGACAGTGCGGCGCTCCCTCAGCACTGACCCTCCCACAGTGCGGCACTCCGTTAGTACTGGAATCCGGGGCGAATGTTGGGCTAGGAGTATGGGGCTCAAGCTTTTGGAATGGGGCCTCAATCACACAACTTTCTAACTGAGCAGTGAGAGTGAGATTGACCACGTTCTGGCTGGTGCTTCTAGCCCCTCCAAGACAGAGAGAGAGGGGGAGAGGTTGAGAGGTTTATGGAGGGAATTCCAGAGCTCAGGGCCCCCAGGCAGCTGAAGGCACGGCCGCCAATGGTGGAGCGATGGGATTCGGGGGATGCTCGAGAGGCCGGAATTGGGGGAGCGCAGAGATCTCGGAGGGTGGTAGGAGGTTACAGAGATAGGGAGGGGTGTAGGGGCTGGAGGAGGTTACAGAGATAGGGAGGGGTGTAGGGGCTGGAGGAGGTTACAGAGATAGGGAGGGGTGTAGGGGCTGGAGGAGGTTACAGAGATAGGGAGGGGTGTAGGGGCTGGAGGGGGTTACAGAGATAGGGAGGGGTGTAGGGGCTGGAGGAGGTTACAGAGATAGGGAGGGGTGTAGGGGCTGGTGGAGGTTACAGACATAGGGAGGGCTGGAGGAGGTTACAGAGATAGGGAGGGCTGGAGGAATTAGTGGCAGCATTAGTGCATTGGGAGCCATCGTCAGTCAGTCAGGCTCTTGGACAAGAGCTGAACGGAACTTGGAGCGAATTCGGAAATGGGGAGCGGTGGATGAGATGGGGTCATTGAATATTTTTAAGGCAGAGACCGATAGATTCTTGTTAGGGAAGGGAATCGGCGGTTATCAGGGTTAGATGGGAGTGTGGAAATCGAAACGCAAGTAGATCAGCCAAAATCTTACTGAGCGGAGATGGCTGGAGGGGCCGAAGGGCCTTACTATCATTCCTATTCCCGATGTTTTGGTGTCGCTGGATGAGCAGATGCTTGGGGATGTAGGAAATGGCCAAACACAGTTTGGAAAAGGCTGGGATTGCCGGAGCGGGAGGGGTCGGAGGGTGAGGTGCAGCTCCCAGCGGGAGCAGAGGGCGGGCCGAGGCTTGGGGGGGGCGGGGGGAGGGGGGGTGGAAGGGGAGGCCTTGGCAGGGAGGGCGGCCATTTTCACGGGTCTGGGGAGGAAAGGAGAGTTCAAGGGTCAAAGGGGGGTGTGGGCGGCGAAGGTTGTCCGAGAGGTGGGCGGCACTCACTTGGAAAGCGTCCCGGTCCAGTCCTCTGTCTGAGATCTTGTTCCTGCTGAGATCCAGCCATTGTAGGTTAGGGAGGCCAGCGAAGTGAGAGGCTGACACCCTGGTGATGCCGTTATCTGTCGGGGATGCAGGACGCAAAGGTCAAAGGCAAAATAGGCAGACATACCGGCAAATCCATCATGCCCCACACTCCGAAGGCCCATAGGATCCTGATGGGACATGGAACCCCGCCCACCCCCCCCAACCTCCCAGCCCCGACTGTCAGCGAACAGGAACGTGCAATCATCTCGCTCCTTAACTGCGGTGAACCCTCCGCGTTCGCTCCACAGGGAGGGTACAGCAGAGAGAATCAGACCCCGAGCCACACGCAGGGACGTTAGGGACAAGTGACCCAAAAGGTCAAAGAGATCAGTTTTCAAGGGGCGTCTGAAAGGAGGAGAGGAAGAGAGAGAGAGAAATGGGGAGAGAGAGAGACAGACAGAGGGAGAGAGAGAGGGAGGGAGGCGGAGAGGTTTAGGGAGGGAATTCCAGAGCTCAGGGCCCCCCCCCCGCCAGGCAGCTGAAGGCACGGCCGCCAATGGTGGAGCGATGGGAATCGGGGGATGCTCGAGAGGCCGGAATTGGAGGAGATCAGAGATCTCGGAGGGTTGTAGGAGGTTACAGAGATAGGGAGGGGTGTAGGGGCTGGAGGAGGTTACAGAGATAGGGAGGGGTGTAGGGGCTGGAAGGGGTTACAGAGATAGGGAGGGGTGTAGGGGCTGGAGGAGGTTACAGAGATAGGGAGGGGTGTAGGGGCTGGAGGAGGTTACAGAGAAAGGGAGGGGTGTAGGGGCTGGAGGAGGTTACAGAGATAGGGAGGGGTGTAGGGGCTGGAGGGGGTTACAGAGATAGGGAGGGTTGTAGGAGCTGGAGGAGGTTACATAAATAGGGAGTGGTGAAGGGGCTGGAGGAGGTTACAGAGATAGGGAGGGTTGGAGGGGCTGGAGGAGGTTACAGAGATAGGGAGAGTTGTAGGGGCTGGAGGAGGTTACAGAGATAGGGAGGGGTGTAGGGGCTGGAGGAGGTTACAGAGATAGGGAGGGGTGTAGGGGCTGGAGGAGGTTACAGAGATAGGGAGGTGTATAGGGGTTGGAGGAGGTTACAGAGATAGGGAGGGTTGTAGGAGCTGGAGAAGGTTACAGAGATAAGGAGGGTGTAGGGGCTGGAGGAGGTTACAGAGATAGGGAGGGGTGTAGGGGCTGGAGGAGGTTACAGAGATAGGGAGGTTGTAGGGGCTGGAGGAGGTTACAGAGATAGGGAGGGTTGTAGGGGCTGGAGGAGGTTACAGAGATAGGGAGGGTTGTAGGGGCTGGAGGAGGTTACAGAGATAGAGAGGTGTGTAGGGGCTGGAGGAGGTTACAGAGGTAGGGAGGGTTGTAGGGGCTGGAGGAGGTTACAGAGATAGAGAGGTGTGTAGGGGCTGGAGGAGGTTACAGAGATAGAGAGGTGTGTAGGGGCTGGAGGAGGTTACAGAGATAAGGAGGGTTGTAGAGGCTGGAGGAGGTTATAGAGATAGGGAGGGGTGTAGGGGCTGGAGGAGGTTACAGAGATAGGGAGGAGTGTAGGGGCTGGAGGAGGTCGCAGAGATAGGGAGGGGTGTAGGGGCTGGAGGAGGTTACAGAGATAGGGAGGGGTGTAGGGGCTGGAGGAGGTTACAGAGATAGGGAGGAGTGTAGGGGCTGGAGGAGGTTACAGAGATAGGGAGGGGTGTAGGGGCTGGAGGAGGTTACAGAGATAGGGAGGGGTGTAGGGGCTGGAGGAGGTTACAGAGATAGGGAGGGGTGTAGGGGCTGGAGGGGGTTACAGAGATAGGGAGGGTTGTAGGAGCTGGAGGAGGTTACATAAATAGGGAGTGGTGAAGGGGCTGGAGGAGGTTACAGAGATAGGGAGGGTTGGAGGGGCTGGAGGAGGTTACAGAGATAGGGAGAGTTGTAGGGGCTGGAGGAGGTTACAGAGATAGGGAGGGGTGTAGGGGCTGGAGGAGGTTACAGAGATAGGGAGGGGTGTAGGGGCTGGAGGAGGTTACAGAGATAGGGAGGTGTATAGGGGTTGGAGGAGGTTACAGAGATAGGGAGGGTTGTAGGAGCTGGAGAAGGTTACAGAGATAAGGAGGGTGTAGGGGCTGGAGGAGGTTACAGAGATAGGGAGGGGTGTAGGGGCTGGAGGAGGTTACAGAGATAGGGAGGTTGTAGGGGCTGGAGGAGGTTACAGAGATAGGGAGGGTTGTAGGGGCTGGAGGAGGTTACAGAGATAGGGAGGGTTGTAGGGGCTGGAGGAGGTTACAGAGATAGAGAGGTGTGTAGGGGCTGGAGGAGGTTACAGAGGTAGGGAGGGTTGTAGGGGCTGGAGGAGGTTACAGAGATAGAGAGGTGTGTAGGGGCTGGAGGAGGTTACAGAGATAGAGAGGTGTGTAGGGGCTGGAGGAGGTTACAGAGATAAGGAGGGTTGTAGAGGCTGGAGGAGGTTATAGAGATAGGGAGGGGTGTAGGGGCTGGAGGAGGTTACAGAGATAGGGAGGAGTGTAGGGGCTGGAGGAGGTCGCAGAGATAGGGAGGGGTGTAGGGGCTGGAGGAGGTTACAGAGATAGGGAGGGGTGTAGGGGCTGGAGGAGGTTACAGAGATAGGGAGGAGTGTAGGGGCTGGAGGAGGTTACAGAGATAGGGAGGGGTGTAGGGGCTGGAGGAGGTTACAGAGATAGGGAGGGGTGTAGGGGCTGGAGGAGGTTACAGAGATAGAGAGGTGTGTAGGGGCTGGAGGAGGTTACAGAGATAGGGAGGGGTGTAGGGGCTGGAGGAGGTTACAGAGATAGGGAGGGGTGTAGGGGCTGGAGGAGGTTACAGAGATAGGGAGGGGTGTAGGGGCTGGAGGAGGTTACAGAGATAGGGAGGGTTGTAGGGGCTGGAGGAGGTTACAGAGATAGGAAGGTGTGTAGGGGCTGGAGGAGGTTACAGAGATAGGGAGGGTTGTAGGGGCTGGAGGAGGTTACAGAGATAGGGAGGGGTGTAGGGACTGGAGGAGGTTACAGATTTAGGGACGGGGCGGTGATCCATGGAGGGGTTTGAAAATGACACAGCAGCACCTTTGAATGTCCCCCAGCCCCTTTCACCCCCTCAGGACATTCCAAAGTGCCTGACAGCCAGTGAAGGAACTTTTTTTATGATGGTCTCTGTTCTGATGTAGGAAGGAATAGCACCCAAAAAGTGCACAGCAAGATCCCACAAAGAACATTGTGAGAATTGACCTAGATAATTGACCCTCCGACAGTGCGGCACTCCCTCAGCACTGACCCTCCGACAGTGCAGCGCTCCCTCAGCACTGACCCTCCCACAGTGCGGCGCTCCCTCAGCACTGACCCTCCGACAGCGCGGCGCTCCCTCAGCACTGACCCTCCGACAGTGCGGCGCTCCCTCAGCACTGACCCTCCCACAGTGCGGCGCTCCCTCAGCACTGACCCTCCGACAGTGCGGCGCTCCCTCAGCACTGACCCTCCAACAGTGCGGCGCTCCCTCAGCACTGACCCTCCGACAGCGCAGCACTCCCTCAGCACTGACCCTCCCACAGTGCGGCGCTCCCTCAGCACTGACCCTCCGACAGTGCGGCGCTCCCTCAGCGCTGACCCTCCGACAGCGCAGCACTCCCTCAGCACTGACCCACCCACAGTGCGGCGCTCCCTCAGCACTGACGCTCCGACAGCGCAGCGCTCCATCAGCACTGACCCTCCCACAGTGCGGCACTCCCTCAGCACTGACCCTCCGACAGTGCAGTGCTCCCTCAGCACTGACCCTCCCACAGTGCGGCGCTCCCTCAGCACTGACCCTCCGACAGTGCGGCGCTCCCTCAGCACTGACCCTCCGACAGTGCGGCGCTCCCTCAGCACTGACCCTCCCACAGTGCAGCGCTCCCTCAGCACTGACCCTCCGACAGTGCGGCGCTCCCTCAGCACTGACCCTCTGACAGCGCGGCCCCCCCCCCAGCAATGACCCTCCCACAGTGCGGCGCTCCCTCAGCACTGACCCTCCGACAGTGCGGCCCCCCCTCAGCACTGACCGTCCCACAGTTCGGCGCTCCCTCAGCACTGACCCTCCGACAGTGCGGCGCTCCCTCAGCACTGACCCTCCGACATTGCGGCGCTCCCTCAGCACTGACCCTCCCACAGTGCGGCGCTCCCTCAGCACTGACCCTCCGACAGTGCGGCGCTCCCTCAGCACTGACCCTCCGACAGTGCGGCGCTCCCTCAGCACTCACCCTCCCACAGTGCGGCGCTCCCTCAGTGCTGACCCTCCCACAGTGCGGCGCTCCCTCAGCACTGACCCTCCCACAGTGCGGCACTCCCTCAGCACTGACCTTCCGACAGTGCGGCGCTCCCTCAGCACTGACCCTCCGACAGCGCGGCGCTCCCTCAGCACTGACCCTCCAAAAGTGCGGCGCTCCCTCAGCACTGACCCTCCGACAGTGTGGCAGTCCCTCAGCACTGACCCTCTGACAGTGCGGCGCTCCCTCAGCACTGACCCTCCCACAGTGCGGCACTCCCTCAGCACTGACCCTCCGACAGTGCGGCGCTCCCTCAGCACTGACCCTCCAACAGTGCGGCGCTCCCTCAGCACTGACCCTCCGACAGCGCAGCACTCCCTCAGCACTGACCCTCCCACAGTGCGGCGCTCCCTCAGCACTGACCCTCCGACAGCGCAGCGCTCCATCAGCACTGACCCTCCCACAGTGCGGCACTCCCTCAGCACTGACCCTCCGACAGTGCAGTGCTCCCTCAGCACTGACCCTCCCACAGTGCGGCGCTCCCTCAGCACTGACCCTCCGACAGTGCGGCGCTCCCTCAGCACTGACCCTCCGACAGTGCGGCGCTCCCTCAGCACTGACCCTCCCACAGTGCAGCGCTCCCTCAGCACTGACCCTCCGACAGTGCGGCGCTCCCTCAGCACTGACCATCCGACAGTGCGGCGCTCCCTCAGCACGGACCCTCCGACAGTGCGGCGCTCCCTCAGCACTGACCCTCCGACAGTGCGGCACTCCCTCAGCACTGACCCTCCAACAGTGCGGCGCTCCTCAGCACTGACCCTCCCACAGTGCGGCGCTCCCTCAGCATTGACCCTCCGACAGTGCGGCGCTCCCTCAGCATTGACCCTCCGACAGTGCGGCGCTCCCTCGGCGCTGACCCTCCGACAGAGCGGCGCTCCCTCAGCACTGACCCTCCGACAGTGCGGCGCTCCCTCGGCGCTGACCCTCCGACAGAGCGGCGCTCCCTCAGCACTGACCCTCCGACAGTGCGGCGCTCCCTCGGCGCTGACCCTCCGACAGAGCGGCGCTCCCTTAGCACGGACCCTCCCACAGTGCGGCGCTCCCTTGGCACTGACCCTCCCACAGTGCGGCGCTCCCTCAGCACTGACCCTCCGACCGTGCGGCACTCCCTGAGCACTGACCCTCCGACAGTGCGGCAGTCCCTCAGCACTGACCCTCCCACAGTGCAGCGCTCCCTCAGCACTGACCCTCCGACAGTGCGGCGCTCCCTCAGCACTGACCCTCTGACAGCGCGGCCCCCCCCCAGCACTGACCCTCCCACAGTGCGGCGCTCCCTCAGCACTGACCCTCCGACAGTGCGGCCCCCCCTCAGCACTGACCCTCCCACAGTGCGGCGCTCCCTCAGCACTGACCCTCCGACAGTGCGGCGCTCCCTCAGCACTGACCCTCCGACATTGCGGCGCTCCCTCAGCACTGACCCTCCCACAGTGCGGCGCTCCCTCAGCACTGACCCTCCGACAGTGCGGCGCTCCCTCAGCACTGACCCTCCGACAGTGCGGCGCTCCCTCAGCACTGACCCTCCCACAGTGCGGCGCTCCCTCAGTGCTGACCCTCCCACAGTGCGGCGCTCCCTCAGCACTGACCCTCCGACAGTGCGGCACTCCCTCAGCACTGACCTTCCGACAGTGCGGCGCTCCCTCAGCACTGACCCTCCGACAGGGCGGCACTCCCTCAGCACTGACCCTCCGACAGTGCGGCACTCCCTCAGCACTGACCCTCTGACAGTGTGGCACTCCCTCAGCACTGACCCGCTGACAGTGCGGCGCTCCCTCAGCACTGACCCGCTGACAGTGCAGCGCTCCCTCAGCACTGACCCTCCGACAGTGCAGCGCTCCCTCAGCACTGACCCTCCGACAGTGCGGCGCTCCCTCAGCACTGACCCGCTGACAGTGCAGCGCTCCCTCAGCACTGACCCTCCCACAGTGCGGCGCTCCCTCAGCACTGACCCTCTGAGAGCGCGGTGCTCCCTCAGCACTGACCCTCCCACAGTGCGGCGCTCCCTCAGCACTGACCCTCCGACAGTGCGGCGCTCCCTCAGTTATGACCCTCCCGCAGTGCGGCGCTCCCTCAGCACTGACCCTCTGACAGTGCGGCACTCCTTCAGCGCTGATCCTCCGACAGTGCGGCGCTCCCTCAGCACTGACCCTCCGACAGTGCGGCGCTCCCTCAGCACTGACCCTCCGACAGTGCGGCACTCCCTCAGCACTGACCCTCCCACAGTGCGGCACTCCCTCTGTATTAGCCCTGGCTGAGGGGGGAAATGGCAGGGGTGCGGTGTGGTGCAGGAGGGGATGTGTCTGCCTCGCTGATGGGGCTCGGTCCTGCAGATTGCGGTGATCAAATATCCCCCGATCGTCGAACGCCCTCCCCCCGCTCACAGGCGCAGGCACGTTTCCCACCAAAACCGCTCTGCTGCTGTATCCGATTCTCTCCTGGAAGAGGGATTGGGTGGTGGGTACGGGTTTGAGTGGGGGGAGGGAAGGGTGCGTTTCGGGGGTTAAGCCTGGAGTATAGGCCCCAAACGGCCTTGGACAGCTGCCCGCCTGCTGCCCTTAGTGACTGACCGCCAAGGCGATGGACACCCCTATCCCAACATCCCACCCCTAACCCCGTCCAAAACATATTAGCCACGCAGCAGACTCTGTGGACACATCTGGATCCAGCTGTTTGCTGGGCCGCCCTTCACACAGACACTCCCACAGACCTCCCGATCGCCTCCACCAGAGGCGGACCACGAAACCCTGTGCTGTACCTGTCCTGGGAGTGTTTGATGGGGACAGTGTAGAGGGAGCTTTACTCTGTATCTAACCCCGTGCTGTACCTGTCCTGGGAGTGTTTGATGGGGACGGTGTAGAGGTTGCTTTACTCTGTATCTAACCCCGTGCTGTACCTGTCCTGGGAGTGTTTGATGGGGACGGTGTAGAGGGAGCTTTACTCTGTATCGAACTCTATGCCTAGTGCTTTTATTGGGAATGGAATCATGACTCACATTAAGTCCTCGCAGAGATGACTACAAATGCAGTCAATAGCTCCCACAACACTCAAGAAGCTCGACACCGTCCAGGACAAAGCAGCCCCGCTTGATGGGCACCCCATCCACAAACATTCACTCCCTCCACCACCGACGCACAGGGGCAGCAGTGTGTGTACCATCTACAAGATGCACTGCAGCAACTCGCCAAGGCTCCTTCGACAGCGCCGCCCAAACCCACCACCTCTACCACCTAGAAGGACAAGGGCAGCAGTGTGTGTACCATCTACAAGATGCACTGCAGCAACTCGCCAAGGCTCCTTCGACAGCACCGCCCAAACCCACCACCTCTACCACCTAGAAGGACAAGGGCAGCAGACACATGGGGAACCCCACCACCTGCAAGTTCCCCTCCGAGCCCCACACCATCCCGATTTGGAAATATATCGGCCGTTCCTTCACTGTCGCTGGGTCCAAATCCTGGAACTCCCTCCCTAACAGCACGGTGGGTGTACCTACACCACACGGGACAAAATCCTGGAACTCCCTCCCTAACAGCACGGTGGGTGTACCTACACCACACGGGGACAAAATCCTGGAACTCCCTCCCTAACAGCACGGTGGGTGTACCTACACCACACGGGACAAAATCCTGGAACTCCCTCCCTAACAGCACGGTGGGTGTACCTACACCACACGGACAAAATCCTGGAACTCCCTCCCTAACAGCACGGTGGGTGTACCTACACCACACAGGACAAAATCCTGGAACTCCCTCCCTAACAGCACGGTGGGTGTACCTACACCACACGGGACAAAATCCTGGAACTCCTTCCCTAACAACACGGTGGGTGTACCTACACCACACGGGGACAAAATCCTGGAACTCCCTCCCTAACAGCACGGTGGGTGTACCTACACCACACGGGGACAAAATCCTGGAACTCCCTCCCTAACAGCACGGTGGGTGTACCTACACCACACAGGGGACAAAATCCTGGAACTCCCTCCCTAACAGCACGGTGGGTGTACCTACACCACACGGGGACAAAATCCTGGAACTCCCTCCCTAACAGCACGGTGGGTGTACCTACACCACACGGGGACAAAATCCTGGAACTCCCTCCCTAACAGCACGGTGCGTGTACCTACACCACACGGGGACAAAATCCTGGAACTCCCTCCCTAACAGCACGGTGGGTGTACCTACACCACACACGGGACAAAATCCTGGAACTCCCTCCCTAACAGCACGGTGGGTGTACCTACACCACACGGGAACAAAATCCTGGAACTCCCTCCCTAACAGCACGGTGGGTGTACCTACACCACACGGGACAAAATCCTGGAACTCCCTCCCTAACAGCACGGTGGGTGTACCTACACCACACGGGGACTGCAGCGGCTCAAGAAGGCGGCTCACCCACCACCTTCTCAAGGGGGGCAATTAGGTGTGGGTAACAAACTCTAGCCCACATCCCATTAAAAAATTAAAAAGAAAACATGCAGGGACCGGTGGAGTCCGGGATTGTTCCCCTCGGAGCGGAGAAGGTTAAGGGGGTGGGCGATTGAATCGGGGGGGGGGTTCAAAATCACGAGGAGGGGGTCTCGATGTAGTGAATGAGGAGAAACTGTTCTCAGTGGCTGGAGGTTCGGTAACCAGAGGGGGACACGGATTGAGGAGAATCGGCGGGAGGAGGTGGGGAAGGGGAGATGAGGAGAATTATATTTATTTTGGATGCGGCGAGTTGTTGGGATCTGGAAGGCGCTGCCCGAAAGGGCGGGGGAAGCAGATTCACCCTCGGAAAGTGGGGGGGATTTGGATAAATACTGGAAGGGGGAAAAAATGTGCGGGGTGAGCTGTTTGCCGGGCGTGGGGGTGGGCGACGGTGGGTAAGAGGAGGGAGATGGGAGAGTGTTGGACCAATCGGATATCTCTTTCAACGCCCCAGCCCAGGCGCGATGGGCCGAATGTCCTCCTCCTGTCCCCCGTACGGCTCTCCGTTTACCTGCCAGGTAGAGAGTGAGCAAGCCAGGGTCCGCCAGCCTGGGGATCTCGATCAGTTTGGCAAGCGGGCAAGCGATGGCGCTCTCCGCGAGTATGCACCCCACGGGGAGGGAGGGCATATTGAATTGGCTCTCCGGCGGGGGTAGGAGCTCCTGGGGGAAGGGGGCAGAGGTGGCGGCGGCCGCGTCCGCTTTGCTTGCCGGTCGGGGCTCCTTGGCGCTCTTCCCGACGCTTGGGGATTTCCCCGGTGTCTTTCCAGCCGCCGCCGGCGCCTCGTCCCCGCCATCGGGCCTCAACCGAGCCGTCAGTCCCTTCCCGGGCCCGGCGGCCTGTTTCGTGGGCGCCGACTCCTGCGCCCTGATGCCCTCCCCGCCCAACGCTTCAGTCGCCATCTTCTGCCCTTTGGGCGCGGCCTCCTTGCCCACATTGCGAGCCGCTTCCTGCTTCTTGGCAGCCTCTCCCTGTTTTGTTGAGCCTGCGTCGGCAACCACTCCCGACGCCTGGCGGTTAACTTCCACTTTCTTGAGGCCTACTTCGTGTTTCTTGAGGCCTACTTCGGTGACCATTCCTGGTGTCTTGAGGCCCACTTTTGCCTTATTGAGGCCAACCTCTGATATCTTGAGGCCTACTTCTGCTTTCTTGGGGCCTATTTCTGGCTTAAGGCCTACTTCTGGCTTATTGTGGCCTTTTTCCTGCTTAAGGCTTACTTCTGGTTTATTGAGGCCTTTTTCCTGCTTAAGGCCTACTTCTGGCTTATTGAGGCCTTTTTCCTGCTTAAGGCCTACTTCTGGCTTATGGAGGCCTTTTTCCTGCTTAAGGCCTACTTCTGGCTTATTGAGGCCTTTTTCCTGCTTAAGGCCTACTTCTGGCTTATTGAGGCCTTTTTCCTGCTTAAGGCCTACTTCTGGCTTTTTGAGGCCTTTTTCCTGCTTAAGGCCTACTTCTGGCTTTTTGAGGCCTTTTACCTGCTTGAGGCCTACTTCTGGCTTTTTGAGGCCTTTTACCTGCTTAAGGCCTACTTCTGGCTTATGGAGGCCTTTTTCCTGCTTAAGGCCTACTTCTGGCTTATTGAGGCCTTTTTCCTGCTTAAGGCCTACTTCTGGCTTATTGAGGCCTTTTTCCTGCTTAAGGCCTATTTCTGGTTTATTGAGGCCTGTTTCCTGCTTAAGGCCTACTTCTGGCTTATTGAGGCCTTTTTCCTGCTTAAGGCCTACTTCTGGCTTATTGAGGCCTTTTTCCTGCTTAAGGGCTACTTCTGGTTTATTGAGGCTTTTTTCCTGCTTAAGGCCTACTTCTGGTTTATTGAGGCTTTTTTCCTGCTTAAGGCCTACTTCTGGTTTATTGAGGCTTTTTTCCTGCTTAAGGCCTACTTCTGGTTTATTGAGGCCTGTTTCCTGCTTAAGGCCTACTTCTGGCTTATTGAGGCCTGTTTCCTGCTTAAGGCCTACTTCTGGCTTATTGAGGCCTTTCTCCTGATTCTTAAGGCCTGCTTCCAGTTTCTTGAGGCCGGTTTCCAGCTTAAGGCCTAACTCTGGCTTACTGAGGCTTTTTTCCAGCTTCTTAAGGCCCACTTCCGCTTTCTTGAGGCCGGCTTCCAGCAACTTCAGGCCGGCTTCCTGCTTCCGGGATCCGAGCTTTGGCTTGGCGAGGCCCGGTTGCGGTTTCGCGAGGCCCGCTGCCAGTTTCGCGGGGCCCGCTTCAGTCACCGCTCCCCGTTTCCCAGGGCCGACCTCCCGTGTTTTCGGGAGCGACCCCCGAGGCCTGATGGCTGTTTCCGGCTGCTGGTGGCCCAGATTTGGGCTCTTCGGCCAGGCTTGCTTCTCAACGCCAAGCGCCCGTTTCTTGGTGCTTTTTTCCGGTTTCCTCCCTTGCGCCCACGGTGGGGACGTTGGGCGTTTGTTACTCTCATGGGCAGATCCCGTCGCCTTTCCATGCCGGCTTGTCCTCCGGCCCTTTGGCTCTCTCTTGCCCTCCTTGTTGTTGACTTGGGGGCGCTCGTGACTTCCAGTTAGTGCGACCTCTACACCTTGACCGTTGATGCCACCTGAATCAGAGGGGATTTAACACACAAAAGCATCAGTCCAAATCTGGTCTGGCAGTGGACAGGTCACCATTAACAAAACATAAAATACATCCCCAAGGCGTTTCACAGGGATGTAAGTCCACAAAATGCTGGACCCGAGCTGCGGAGGGACAGGTGGACTCAAGTTTGGTCGGAGATGTCGATTTTGAAGGGTTATCTTAAAGGAGCAGAGAGAGAGAGAGGGAGGGAGGCGGAGAGGTTTAGGGGGGGATTTCCAGAGCTCAGGGCCCCCCCCCCCCCCAGGCAGCTGAAGGCACGGCCACCAATGGTGGAGCGATGGGAATCGGGGGATGTTCAAGAGGCCGGAATTGGAGGGGCACAGAGATCTCGGAGGGTTGTAGGAGGTTACAGAGTTAGGGAGGGGTGTAGGGGCTGGAGGAGGTTACAGAGATAGGGAGGGTAGTAGGGGCTGGAGGAGGTTACAGAGATAGGGAGGGGTGTAGGGGCTGGAGGATGTTACAGAGATAGAGAGGGTTGTAGGGGCTGGATGCGGTTACAGAGATAGGGAGGGGTGTAGGGACTGGAGGAGGTTACAGAGATAGGGAGTGTTGTAGGGGCTGGAGGAGGTTACAGAGATAGGGAGGGTTGTAGGGGCTGGAGGAGGTTACAGAGATAGGGAGGGTTGTAGGGGCTGGAGGAGGTCACAGAGATAGGGAGGGTTGTAGGGGCTGGAGGAGGTTACAGAGATAGGGAGGGTTGTAGGGGCTGGAGGAGGTTACAGAGATAGGGAGGGGTGTAGGGGCTGGAGGTGGTTACAGAGATAGGGAGGGTTGTAGGGGCTGGAGGAGGTTACAGAGATAGGGAGGGGTGTAGGGCCTGGAGGAGGTTACAGAGATAGGGAGTGGTGTAGGGGCTGGAGGAGGTTACAGAGATAGGGAGGACTGGAGGAGGTTACAGAGATAGGGAGGGGTGTAGGGGCTGGAGGAGGTTACAGAGATAGGGAGGGGTGTAGGGGCTGGAGGAGGTTACAGAGATAGGGAGTGGTGTAGGGGCTGGAGGAGGTTACAGAGATAGGGAGGGGTGTAGGTTACAGAGATAGGTGGGAGAGAGAGAGAGAGAGAGAGAGAGAGAGAGGCGGGCGGTGGGGGTGACATCTCGATCAGTCGGTGGAGGGTGAGGTCTGCAATTACCCCGAGCGGCGTCCGGCTGGCACACTGGGCAGCAGCGGCCCTGAGGTGTGTGGACCCTCCGGCACGGAGTCGGCGGGCACTCGATGACCTCGCAGACCGCCCGGCCCTCCTCGCAGGCGCAGAGCGTACAGGGCCGAGGGGACCAGAGGGCCCCCTCGTACAGCAGGATCCCACCAACGGCGCACGTGCTGCTCACTGGAAGACAAAAATCCGACAGATATATATTAACGTATAGATTCAACAGAAACGAAAGAACCGGGCCTGGTGTTCCTATAGCGCGTCCCCTCTCACCCCAGGGTGGGGAGACCACGGCGCCGCGCTCTTGTCACCGGACGGACTAATCCCGGAGGCCCAGGCCCGGGTTCGAATCCCCCCGCGCCAGCCCGCGGAATTTAAATCCGGCGAACGGTACCTGGAATCGGAAGTTACGTCTCAGGGTTGGTGACCCTCAACCCACCACCGACGGCGGTTGAAAGAAAAAGAAACCCCATCTGGTTCGCTTTAGGGGAGACGGAATTTGCCGTCCTTTGCCCGGTCTGGGCCTACGCGTGACTCTAGGCCTCGCAGCCACGTGGTCGACTCTTAACCGCACCGCCCCGCCCCTCCCGGTTCTGAAAGGGGGCTGGAGGGGCCAATTAGGGACGGGCACCAAAGCCTGGCCCTTGCCCAAAGCCACCCTCGCCATGTTACGGCGCTCTTTCACCCGTCAGGACGCTCAGTGGCGACCGGCCTCTCTCTCCGTCACGCTCCGCCCTCGGGGTGCAGCTGGGTCAAAAAAACCGGCCTAGGACGGTCAGGTGGGCAAAGGAGCGGCCAACGGGATTCGACCCCGAGGAGCGTGAGACATTGCATTCGGCAAGGGGTGGTGGTGGCGGGGGGGGGGGCGGGGGTGGTGGTTGCGGTTGGGGGGGGGGAGGTCAACCAAGGTGAAGGGTTACACCGGAAATGGGAGGGTCCTGAGCGGTGTCGAGGGTGTGACAGGCCTCGGAGTGAACGTCCAGCGATCCCCGAGGGTAGCGGGGCAGGTTGACAAGGGGGAAGGGGGAAAAGGCACTAGGTCATAATGCTCATTCGGAGAGCCGGTGCAGACACGATGGGCCGAATGGCCTATTCCTGTGCCGTTAAGATAAGAGCAGGGAAGTTCTGCTGGAACTATTACTTTGGCCACGACTTGAGTGCCGTGTGCAGTTCTGGCCAACTCGTTACAGTGAGGACGTCAGTGCATTAGAGAGGGCACAGAGGAGATTTACAAGGATGTTGCCACCTAGGGCTGGAACACCGAAGCTGCGAGGGAGGATCGGACAGGCTGGGGTCGGTCTCCTTGGGACAGAGGAGGCTGAGGGGAGGTTTGATTGGAGGTGTACAAAATTGTGAGGGGCCTGGAGGAGAGAGGGTGGGAAGGGCAGAGTCACTTCAGCAGAGTGGTCAGTGACTAGGTGGGGGTGGGGGGGGGGGCCTGAGTTTAAAGTGATTGGTAGAAAGATTCGAGGGGAGGTGAGGAAAGATATTTTCACCCGGGAGGGGCGGAGGAGTGTCAGGAACTCACGGCCTGAAAGGGCAGTAGAGGCAGGAACCCTCAACTCGTTTAAAAAGGCACCCGGGTAGAGCACCTCGAGCATCGGAAACCCGCAGGTCCAAGGACCGAGAGCTGGTCAGTGGGGATTAAGGCCGGGGTCAGCTCGGTTCTCGGCCGGCACAGGCATGACGGGCCGAGTGGCCTCTTTCTGTGCTGCAAAGTTGCTCGGGGCGGGACTTTCCATACACCCGCACCCCCCCACCCCTCGCCCGTCCCCCGCCGAGAGTCAGTGGAGGGGTGGGGTGGGGGTGGTGTGTGGTCTCGCCCCACAATGGGGGCCGCAAAATCCCAGCCTATGGTTCTAAAGCTCAGGGGTTGAAGGCACATTTTTGACCTGGATCACACACTGGCTGAGGCGACTAGACTAGAGGCAGAGCGTGCGGACAATGGACAGGTGCCCCTCCACTGGCAGGATGTGAGCAGTGGCATTCCACAAGGATCTGTGTTGATGCCTCAACAATTCAATGTATTGTCAAGAAGCTATGAATGCCTATGACGTGACTGGAAATTATTTTTTTTTAAATAGATATTTAGTCCATGGGTGTGTCTCAATGGGGTTAAAAGCCAGCGCGTCTTTGAATTAGAGTAGTTTTGAGATGTGAACAGTGAGGCGTTTGCATTTTGTTCAATAGAGCATTCAAGAAGGGGAGTGAACTCTGGCACCTAGCTAGCAGAGACCAAGCCATGTTTACATTACTAATAAAACCGGTACTGTGAAAGGAGTTTTATTGCTAGAAGAGGTGGAGATCAAAGGGGCTGGTGATGCAATGAGAATTTACATCCAAAGAGAGTAGAACAGGCAGCGGTTTTGTGGGTGCAGAGCAGAGGCACTGTAACATCAAAGCAGCTGTGAGCCTCGCGCTACGTCTGCAAAGGAACCAAAGTGAAAGGAATCTCATTTCGGATTTGCATGGTGAAAACGTCTGGTTAAAATCTATGGCTTATCGTTACCTTTAGTTTGGGAATTTGTTAAATGTTATGACTGTAGCATTTTGTAGCCTTGTGTACGTATTTAACTTGTGTAAATTAATAAACGTCTCACCTGGTTTGATATAAAAACCTCTCTCAAGGACTGGTGGTCTGATTCCTGAATTTAGAGCTGCATCTCAAACATACCACTTCAAAAATATAGGTTGTTACAGTTGTTTAAAGTTTCCCTCTGGGATTATTCATGAAATCCGCCTTTACCAGCATCATATCCGCATTTATTAACGGATTAGATGATGGGATAGTGAGCCAGATCCCGAAAATTTGCAGACGACGCAAAGATGGGTGGTGAGCAGCCCAAGGTGGACGCATAAAATCACCGAGAGATGTTGATGCGTAGAGTGAGTGGACAAAGCGGTGGATTAGTGTGGTCTTAAGAAGGACACACTTCTAAATGGTGAAAAGCTAGATTCAGCGGAGGTCCAAAGAGTCTCGGGGGATTTGGGTACACAGGTCAGTTGGTGGGAAAACGCTGGAATATGTTATTAAGGAAATCTTAACTAAGCACTTGAAGAGCATGGTAAGATTAGAGCAGGTCAACGTGGTTTTACGAAAGGGAGATCCTGGTTGAGAAATTTATTGGAGTTTTTTTTCCTGAGGATGTAACAATAGGGTAGATAAAGAGAAACCAGAAGA
>JANJGN010005222.1:0-25303 GCA_026770705.1 Isurus oxyrinchus
GGAGGGTTTTGGGGGTGGGGTTTTTGGGGACATTGTCTCGGGGGGTTTTTGGGGACATTGTCTCGGGGGCGTTTTGGGGACGTTGTCTCGGGGGGGTTTTTTGGGACATTGTCTCGGGGGGGTTTTGGGGACATTGTCCGGGGGGTTTTTGGGGACATTGTCTCGGGGGTGTTTTGGGGGGGGTTTGGGGACATTGTTTCGGGGGGGTTTTGGGGACATTGTCTCGGGGGGGTTTTGGAGGGGTGTTTTGGGGACATTGTCTCGGGGGGGTTTTGGGAATATTGTCTCGGGGGGGATTTGGGGTGGGGGTTTTGGGGACACTGTCTCGGGGGGGTTTTGGGGGACATTGTCTCGAAGGGGTTCTGGGGACAATGTCTCGGGGGGGTTTGGGGGGGGGATTTTGGGGACATTGTCTCGGGGGCGTTTTGGGGACATTGTCCCGGGGGTTTTTGGGGACATTATCTCGGGGGGTGTTTTGGGGGGGATTTGGGGACATTGTCTCGAGGGGGGGTTTTGGGGACATTTTCTGGGGGGTTTTGGGGGTGGTGGTTTTGGGGACATTGTCTCGGGGGTGTTTTGGGGACATTGTCTCGGGGGCGTTTTGGGGATGTTGTCTCGGGGGGTTTTTTTGGGACATTGTCTCGGGGGGGTTTTGGGGACATTGTCCCGGGGGTTTTTGGGGACATTGTCTCGGGGGTGTTTTGGGGGGGGGGGTTGGGGACATTGTCTCGGGGGGTTTTGGGCACATTGTCTCGGTGGGTTTTTGGGGGGGTGTTTTGGGGACATTGTCTCGGGGGGTTTTTGGGAACATTGTCTCGGGGAGGATTTGGGGGAGGGTTTTGGGGACACTGTCTCGGGGGGGTTTTGGGGACATTGTCTCGAAGGGGTTCTGGGGACAATGTCTCGGGGGGTTTGGCGGGGGATTTTGGGGACATTGTCTCGGGGGGGTTTTGGCGACTTTGTCTCGGGGGCGTTTTGGGGACCTTGTCTCGGGGGCGTTTTGGGGAGGTTGTTTGGGGACATTGTCTCGGGAGGGTTTTGGGGGACATTGTCTCGGGGGTGTTTTGGGGACATTGTCTCGGGGGGGTTTTGGGGGGTGGGGTTTTTGGGGACATTGTCACGGGGGGGTTTTGGGGACATTGTCTCAGGGGGTGTTTTGGGGATGTTTTCTCGGGGGGGTTTTGGGGACATTGTCTCGGGGTGTTTTGGGGACATTGACTCGGGGGAGTTTTGGGTGGGTGTTTTGGGGACATTGTCTCGTGGGGGGTTTTGGGGACATTGTCGCGGGGGTGTTTGGGAACATTGTCTCGGAGGGTTTTGGGGGGTGGGGGATTTTGGGGACATTGTCTCGGGGGGTTTTGGGGACATTATCTCGGGGGCGTTTTGGGGGACGTTGTCTCGGGGGGGGTTTTTTGGGACATTGTCTCGGGGGGGTTTTGGGGACATTGTCCCGGGGGTTTTTGGGGACATTGTCTCGGGGGTGTTTTGGAGGGGGGTTTGGGGGACATTGTCTCGGGGGGGTTTTGGGGACATTGTCTCGGGGGGTTTTTGGGGGGGTGTTTTGGGGACATTGTCTCGGGGGGATTTTGGGAATATTGTCTCGGGGGGGATTTGGGGGGGGGGGTTTGGGGACACTGTCTCGGGGGGGGTTTTGGGGACGTTGGTCTCGAAGGGGTTCTGGGGGACAATGTCTCGGGGAGGTTTGGGGGGGGTTTTGGGGACATTGTCTCGGGGGGGTTTTGGCGACATTGTCTCGGGGGCGTTTTTTGGGACATTGTCTCGGGGGTTTTTGGGGGGGGTGTTTGGGGACATTGTCTCGGGAGGGTTTTGGGGACATTGTCTCGGGGGTGTTTTGGGTACATTGTCTCGGGGTGGTTTTGGGGGGGGGATTTTGGGGACATTGTCTCGGGGGGGTTTTGGGGACATTGTCTCGGGGGGTTTTGGGGACATTGTCTCGGGGGGGGTTTTGTGGGGGGCTTTTGGGGACATTGTCTCGGGGGGTTTTGGGGACATTGTCTCGGGGGGGTTTTGGGGACATTGTCTCGGGGGGAGTTTTGGGTGGGTGTTTTGGGGACATTGTCTCGGGGGGGTTTTGGAGACATTGTCTCGGGAGGTTTTTGGGGACATCGTCTCGGGGGTGTTTTGTGGGGGGTGTTTTGGGGACATTGTCTTGTGGGGGGTTTTGGGGACATTGTCTCGGGGGGGTATTGGGAACATTGTCTCGGGGGGATTTTGGGGGGTGGGGGTTTTGGGGACCTTGTGTCGGGGGGGTTTTGGGGACATTGTCTCGGGGGGGTTTTGGGGGGTTTTTTGGGTACATTGTCTCGGGGGGGTATTGTTGACATTGTCTCGGGGGTGTTTTGGGGGGTGTTTTGGGGACATTGTCTCGGGGGGGTTTTGGGGACATTGTCTTGGTGTCTTTTGGGGACGCTGTCTCGGGGGGGTTTTGGGGACATTGTCCGGGGGTTTTTGGGGACATTGTCTCGGGGGTGTTTTGGGGGGGGGGGGTTTGGGGACATTGTCTCGGGGGGGTTTTGGGGGACATTGTCTCGGGGGGTTTTTGGGGGCGGGTTTTGGGGACATTGTCTCGGGGGGGTTTTGGGAACATTGTCTCGGGGGGGATTTAGGGGGGGGGGTTTTGGGGACATTGTCTCGGGGGGGGTTTTGGGGACATTGTCTCGAAGGGGTTCTGGGGTCAATGTCTCAGGGGTGTTTGGGGGGGAATTTTGGGGACATTGTCTCGGGGGGGTTTTGGCGACATTGCCTCGGGGGCATTTTGGGGACTTTGTCTCGGGGGGGTTTTGGGTGGGTGTTTTGGGGACATTGTCTCGGGGGGGGTTTTCGAGACATTGTCTCGGGAGGGTTTTGGGGACATCGTCTCGGGGGTGTTTTGGGGGGGGTGTTTTGGGGACATTGTCTTGTGGGGGGTTTTGGGGACATTGTCTCGGGGGGGTTTTGGGGACATTGTCTCGGGGGGGGTTTTGGGAACGTTGTCTCGGGGGGGTTTTGGGGACATTGTCTCTGGGGGGTTTTGGGGACATTGTCTCGGGGGAGTTTTGGGTGAGTGTTTTGGGGACATTGTCTCGGGGGGGGTTTTGAGGACATTGTCTCGGGGGGGTTTTGGCGACATTGTCTCGTGGGCTTTTTGGGGACATTGTCTCGGGGGGGTTTTTGGGTGGCTGTTTTGGGGACATTGTCTCGGGGGGGTTTTCGAGACATTGTCTCGGGAGGGTTTTGGGACATCGTCTCGGGGGTGTTTTGGGGGGGTGTTTTGGGGACATTGTCTTGTGGGGGGTTTTGGGGACATTGTCTCGGGGGGATTTTGGTGACATTGTCTCGGGGGGGTTTTTGGGAACGTTGTCTCGGGGGGGTTTTGGGGACATTGTCTCTGGGGTGTTTTGGGGACATTGTCTCGGGGGGGTTTTGAGGACATTGTCTCGTGGGGGTTTTGGGGACATTGTCTCGGGGGTGTTTAGGGGGGGTGTTTTGGGGACATTGTCTCGTGGGGGGTTTTGGGGACATTGTCGCGGGGGGGGTTTTGGGAACATTGTCTCGGGGGGGTTTTGGGGGTGGGGGTTTTGGGGACATTGTCTCGGGGGGGGATTTGGGGACATTGTCTCGGGGGCGTTTTGGGGACGTTGTCTCGGGGGGGTTTTTTTGGGACATTGTCTCGGGGGGGTTTTGAGGACATTGCCCCGGGGGTTTTTGGGGACATTGTCTCGGGGGTGTTTTGAGGGGGGTTTTGGGGACATTGTCTCGGGGGTTTTTGGGGACATTGTCTCGGGGGGGTTTGGGGGTTTGTTTTGGGGACATTGTCTCGGGGGGGTTTTGGGGGGGGCTTTTGGGGACATTGTCTCGGGGGGTTTTGGGGACATTGTCTCGGGGGGTTTTGGGGGCATTGTCTCGGGGGAGTTTTGGGTGGGTGTTTTGGGGACATTGTCTCGGGGGGGTTTTGGAGACATTGTCTCGGGAGGGTTTTGGGGACATCGTCTCGGGGGTGTTTTGGGGGTTGTTTTGGGGACATTGTCTTGTGGGGGGTTTTGGGAACATTGTCTCGGGGGGTTTTGGGGGGGGATTTTGGGGAAATTGTCTCGGGGGGGTTTTGGGGACATTGTCTCGGGGGGTTTTGGGAACATTGTCTCGGGTTGGGAACATTGTCTCGGGGGGTTTTGGGGGGGGATTTTGGGGAAATTGTCTCGGGGGTGTTTTGGGGACATTGTCTCGGGGGCTTTTGGGGACATTGTCTCGGGGGGGTTTTGGGGGGGGCTTTTGGGGACATTGTCTCGGGGGGGTTTTGGGGACATTGTCTCTGGGGGGTTTTGGGGACATTGTCTCGGGGGAGTTTTGGGTGGGTGTTTTGGGGACATTGTCTCGGGGGGGTTTTGGAGACATTGTCTCGGGAGGGTTTTGGGGACATCGTCTCGGGGGTGTTTTGGGGGGGTGTTTTGGGGACATTGTCTTGTGGGGGGTTTTGGGGACATTGTCTCCGGGGGGTTTTGGGAACATTGTCTCGGGGGGTTTTGGGGGTGGGGGTTTTGGGGACATTGTCTCGGGGGGGTTTTGGGGACATTGTCTCGGGGGGGTTTTGGGGACATTGTCTCGGGGGAGTTTTGGGTGGGTGTTTTGGGGACATTGTCTCGGGGGGGGTTTGAGGACATTGTCTCGGGCGGGTTTTGGGGACATTGTCTCGGGTGTGTTTTGGGGGGGTTGTTTTGGGGACATTGTCTCGGGGGGGTATTGGGGACATTGTCACGGGGGGGGTTTTGGGAACATTGTCTCGGGGGGTTTTGGGGGTGGGGGTTTTGGGGACATTGTCTCGGGAGGGTTTTGGGGACATTGTCTCGGGGGGGGTTTTGGGGACGTTGTCTCGGGGGGGTTTTGGGGACATTGTCTCGGGGGTTTTGGGGACATTGTCTCGGGGGAGTTTTGGGTGGGTGTTTTGGGGACATTGTCTCGGGGGGGTTTTGGAGACATTGTCTTGGGAGGGTTTTGGGGACATCGTCTCGGGGGTGTTTTGGGGGTTGTTTTGGGGACATTGTCTTGTGGGGGGTTTTGGGAACATTGTCTCGGGGGGTTTTGGGGGTGGGGTTTTTGGGGACATTGTCTCAGGGGGGTTTTGGGGACATTGTCTCGGAGGGTGTTTTGGGGGACGTTTTCTCGGGGGGGTTTTGGGGACATTGTCTTGGGGTGTTTTGGGGACATTGACTCGGGGGTGTTTTGGGGACATTGTCTCGGGGGTGTTTTGGGGGACATTGTCTCATGGGGGGTTTTGGGGACATTGTCGCGGGCGTGTTTGGGAACATTGTCTCGGAGGGTTTTGGGGTGGGGTTTTTGGGGACATTGTCTCGGGGGGTTTTGGGGACATTGTCTCGGGGGCGTTTTGGGGACGTTGTCTCGGGGGGGTTTTTTGGGACATTGTCTCGGGGGGGTTTTGGGGACATTGTCCGGGGGGTTTTTGGGGACATTGTCTCGGGGGTGTTTTGGGGGGGGTTTGGGGACATTGTTTCGGGGGGGTTTTGGGGACATTGTCTCGGGGGGGTTTTGGAGGGGTGTTTTGGGGACATTGTCTCGGGGGGGTTTTGGGAATATTGTCTCGGGGGGGATTTGGGGTGGGGGTTTTGGGGACACTGTCTCGGGGGGGTTTTTGGGGACATTGTCTCGAAGGGGTTCTGGGGACAATGTCTCGGGGGGGTTTGGGGGGGGATTTTGGGGACATTGTCTCGGGGGCGTTTTGGGGACATTGTCCCGGGGGTTTTTGGGGACATTATCTCGGGGGTGTTTTGGGGGGGATTTGGGGACATTGTCTCGAGGGGGGGTTTTGGGGACATTTTCTGGGGGGTTTTGGGGGTGGTGGTTTTGGGGACATTGTCTCGGGGGTGTTTTGGGGACATTGTCTCGGGGGCGTTTTGGGGATGTTGTCTCGGGGGGTTTTTTTGGGACATTGTCTCGGGGGGGTTTTGGGGACATTGTCCCGGGGGTTTTTGGGGACATTGTCTCGGGGGTGTTTTGGGGGGGGGGGTTGGGGACATTGTCTCGGGGGGGTTTTGGGCACATTGTCTCGGTGGGTTTTTGGGGGGGTGTTTTGGGGACATTGTCTCGGGGGGTTTTTGGGAACATTGTCTCGGGGAGGATTTGGGGGAGGGTTTTGGGGACACTGTCTCGGGGGGGTTTTGGGGACATTGTCTCGAAGGGGTTCTGGGGACAATGTCTCGGGGGGTTTGGCGGGGGATTTTGGGGACATTGTCTCGGGGGGGTTTTGGCGACTTTGTCTCGGGGGCGTTTTGGGGACCTTGTCTCGGGGGCGTTTTGGGGGGGTTGTTTGGGGACATTGTCTCGGGAGGGTTTTGGGGACATTGTCTCGGGGGTGTTTTGGGGACATTGTCTCGGGGGGGTTTTGGGGGTGGGGTTTTTGGGGACATTGTCACGGGGGGGTTTTGGGGACATTGTCTCAGGGGGTGTTTTGGGGATGTTTTCTCGAGGGGGTTTTGGGGACATTGTCTCGGGGTGTTTTGGGGACATTGACTCGGGGGAGTTTTGGGTGGGTGTTTTGGGGACATTGTCTCGTGGGGGGTTTTGGGGACATTGTCGCGGGGGTGTTTGGGAACATTGTCTCGGAGGGTTTTGGGGGTGGGGGATTTTGGGGACATTGTCTCGGGGGGTTTTGGGGACATTATCTCGGGGGCGTTTTGGGGACGTTGTCTCGGGGGGGTTTTTTGGGACATTGTCTCGGGGGGGTTTTGGGGACATTGTCCCGGGGGTTTTTGGGGACATTGTCTCGGGGGTGTTTTGGAGGGGGGTTTGGGGACATTGTCTCGGGGGGGTTTTGGGGACATTGTCTCGGGGGGTTTTTGGGGGGGTGTTTTGGGGACATTGTCTCGGGGGGATTTTGGGAATATTGTCTCGGGGGGGATTTGGGGGGGGGGGGTTTGGGGACACTGTCTCGGGGGGGTTTTTGGGGACGTTGTCTCGAAGGGGTTCTGGGGACAATGTCTCGGGGAGGTTTGGGGGGGGTTTTGGGGACATTGTCTCGGGGGGGTTTTGGCGACATTGTCTCGGGGGCGTTTTTGGGACATTGTCTCGGGGGTTTTTGGGGGGGGTGTTTGGGGACATTGTCTCGGGAGGGTTTTGGGGACATTGTCTCGGGGGTGTTTTGGGTACATTGTCTCGGGGTGGTTTTGGGGGGGGGGATTTTGGGGACATTGTCTCGGGGGGGTTTTGGGGACATTGTCTCGGGGGGGTTTTGTGGGGGGCTTTTGGGGACATTGTCTCGGGGGGGTTTTGGGGACATTGTCTCGGGGGGGTTTTGGGGACATTGTCTCGGGGGAGTTTTGGGTGGGTGTTTTTGGGGACATTGTCTCGGGGGGGTTTTGGAGACATTGTCTCGGGAGGTTTTTGGGGACATCGTCTCGGGGGTGTTTTGTGGGGGTGTTTTGGGGACATTGTCTTGTGGGGGGTTTTGGGGACATTGTCTCGGGGGGGTATTGTTGACATTGTCTCGGGGGTGTTTTGGGGGGTGTTTTGGGGACATTGTCTCGGGGGGGTTTTGGGGACATTGTCTTGGTGTCTTTTGGGGACGCTGTCTCGGGGGGGTTTTGGGGACATTGTCCCGGGGGTTTTTGGGGACATTGTCTCGGGGGTGTTTTGGGGGGGGGGGGTTTGGGGACATTGTCTCGGGGGGGTTTTGGGGACATTGTCTCGGGGGGTTTTTGGGGGCGGGTTTTGGGGACATTGTCTCGGGGGGGTTTTGGGAACATTGTCTCGGGGGGGATTTAGGGGGGGGGTTTTGGGGACATTGTCTCGGGGGGGTTTTGGGGACATTGTCTCGAAGGGGTTCTGGGGTCAATGTCTCAGGGGTGTTTGGGGGGGAATTTTGGGGACATTGTCTCGGGGGGGTTTTGGCGACATTGCCTCGGGGGCATTTTGGGGACTTTGTCTCGGGGGGGTTTTGGGTGGGTGTTTTGGGGACATTGTCTCGGGGGGGTTTTCGAGACATTGTCTCGGGAGGGTTTTGGGGACATCGTCTCGGGGGTGTTTTGGGGGGGTGTTTTGGGGACATTGTCTTGTGGGGGGTTTTGGGGACATTGTCTCGGGGGGGTTTTGGGCACAATGTCTCGGGGGGGGTTTTGTGAACGTTGTCTCGGGGGGTTTTGGGGACATTGTCTCTGGGGGGTTTTGGGGACATTGTCTCGGGGGAGTTTTGGGTGAGTGTTTTGGGGACATTGTCTCGGGGGGGTTTTGAGGACATTGTCTCGGGGGGGTTTTGGCGACATTGTCTCGTGGGCTTTTTGGGGACATTGTCTCGGGGGGGTTTTGGGTGGCTGTTTTGGGGACATTGTCTCGGGGGGGTTTTCGAGACATTGTCTCGGGAGGGTTTTGGGGACATCGTCTCGGGGGTGTTTTGGGGGGGTGTTTTGGGGACATTGTCTTGTGGGGGGTTTTGGGGACATTGTCTCGGGGGGATTTTGGGGACATTGTCTCGGGGGGGTTTTTGGGAACGTTGTCTCGGGGGGGTTTTGGGGACATTGTCTCTGGGGTGTTTTGGGGACATTGTCTCGGGGGGGTTTTGAGGACATTGTCTCGTGGGGGTTTTGGGGACATTGTCTCGGGGGTGTTTAGGGGGGGTGTTTTGGGGACATGTCTCGTGGGGGGGTTTTGGGGACATTGTCGCGGGGGGGTTTTGGGAACATTGTCTCGGGGGGGTTTTGGGGGTGGGGGTTTTGGGGACATTGTCTCGGGGGGGATTTGGGGACATTGTCTCGGGGGCGTTTTGGGGACGTTGTCTCGGGGGGGTTTTTTGGGACATTGTCTCGGGGGGGTTTTGAGGACATTGCCCCGGGGGTTTTTGGGGACATTGTCTCGGGGGTGTTTTGAGGGGGGTTTTGGGGACATTGTCTCGGGGGTTTTTGGGGACATTGTCTCGGGGGGGTTTGGGGGTTTGTTTTGGGGACATTGTCTCGGGGGGGTTTTTGGGGGGGGCTTTTGGGGACATTGTCTCGGGGGGTTTTGGGGACATTGTCTCGGGGGGTTTTGGGGCATTGTCTCGGGGGAGTTTTGGGTGGGTGTTTTGGGGACATTGTCTCGGGGGGGTTTTGGAGACATTGTCTCGGGAGGGTTTTGGGGACATCGTCTCGGGGGTGTTTTGGGGGTTGTTTTGGGGACATTGTCTTGTGGGGGGTTTTGGGAACATTGTCTCGGGGGGTTTTGGGGGGGGATTTTGGGGAAATTGTCTCGGGGGGGTTTTGGGGACATTGTCTCGGGGGGTTTTGGGAACATTGTCTCGGGGGGTTTTGGGGGGGGGATTTTGGGGAAATTGTCTCGGGGGTGTTTTGGGGACATTGTCTCGGGGGCTTTTGGGGACATTGTCTCGGGGGGGTTTTGGGGGGGGCTTTTGGGGACATTGTCTCGGGGGGGTTTTGGGGACATTGTCTCTGGGGGGTTTTGGGGACATTGTCTCGGGGGAGTTTTGGGTGGGTGTTTTGGGGACATTGTCTCGGGGGGGTTTTGGAGACATTGTCTCGGGAGGGTTTTGGGGACATCGTCTCGGGGGTGTTTTGGGGGGGTGTTTTGGGGACATTGTCTTGTGGGGGGTTTTGGGGACATTGTCTCCGGGGGGTTTTGGGAACATTGTCTCGGGGGGTTTTGGGGGTGGGGGTTTTGGGGACATTGTCTCGGGGGGGTTTTGGGGACATTGTCTCGGGGGGGTTTTGGGGACATTGTCTCGGGGGAGTTTTGGGTGGGTGTTTTGGGGACATTGTCTCGGGGGGGGTTTGAGGACATTGTCTCGGGCGGGTTTTGGGGACATTGTCTCGGGTGTGTTTTGGGGGGGTTGTTTTGGGGACATTGTCTCGGGGGGGTATTGGGGACATTGTCACGGGGGGGTTTTGGGAACATTGTCTCGGGGGGTTTTGGGGGTGGGGGTTTTGGGGACATTGTCTCGGGAGGGTTTTGGGGACATTGTCTCAGGGGGGTTTTGGGGACGTTGTCTCGGGGGGGTTTTGGGGACATTGTCTCGGGGGTTTTGGGGACATTGTCTCGGGGGAGTTTTGGGTGGGTGTTTTGGGGACATTGTCTCGGGGGGCTTTTGGAGACATTGTCTTGGGAGGGTTTTGGGGACATCGTCTCGGGGGTGTTTTGGGGGTTGTTTTGGGGACATTGTCTTGTGGGGGGTTTTGGGAACATTGTCTCGGGGGGTTTTGGGGGTGGGGTTTTTGGGGACATTGTCTCAGGGGGGTTTTGGGGACATTGTCTCGGAGGGTGTTTTGGGGACGTTTTCTCGGGGGGGTTTTGGGGACATTGTCTTGGGGTGTTTTGGGGACATTGACTCGGGGGTGTTTTGGGGACATTGTCTCGGGGGTGTTTTGGGGACATTGTCTCATGGGGGGTTTTGGGGACATTGTCGCGGGCGTGTTTGGGAACATTGTCTCGGAGGGTTTTGGGGTGGGGTTTTTGGGGACATTGTCTCGGGGGGTTTTGGGGACATTGTCTCGGGGGCGTTTTGGGGACGTTGTCTCGGGGGGGTTTTTTGGGACATTGTCTCGGGGGGGTTTTGGGGACATTGTCCGGGGGGTTTTTGGGGACATTGTCTCGGGGGTGTTTTGGGGGGGGTTTGGGGACATTGTCTCGGGGGGGTTTTGGGGACATTGTCTCGGGGGGGTTTTGGAGGGGTGTTTTGGGGACATTGTCTCGGGGGGGTTTTGGGAATATTGTCTCGGGGGGGATTTGGGGTGGGGGTTTTGGGGACACTGTCTCGGGGGGGTTTTGGGGACATTGCCTCGAAGGGGTTCTGGGGACAATGTCTCGGGGGGGTTTGGGGGGGGATTTTGGGGACATTGTCTCGGGGGCGTTTTGGGGACATTGTCTCGGGGGGGTTTTGGGGGGGGTGTTTGGGGCCATTGTCTCGGGAGGGTTTTGGCGACATTGTCTCGGGGGTGTTTTGGGTACATTGTCTCGGGGGGTTTTGGGGACATTGTCTCGGGGGGGTTTTGTGGGGGGCTTTTGGGGACATTGTCTCGGGGGGGTTTTGGGGACATTGTCTCGGGGGGGTTTTGGGGACATTGTCTCGGGGGAGTTTTGGGTGGGTGTTTTGGGGACATTGTCTCGGGGGGGTTTTGGAGACATTGTCTCGGGAGGTTTTTGGGGAGATCGTCTCGGGGGTGTTTTGTGGGGGTGTTTTGGGGACATTGTCTCGGGGGGGTATTGGGAACATTGTCTCGGGGGGATTTTGGGGGTGGGGGTTTTGGGGACATTGTCTCGGGGGGGTATTGGGAACATTGTCTCGGGGGGATTTTGGGGGTGGGGGTTTTGAGGACATTGTCTCGGGGGGGTTTGGGGACATTGTCTCAGGGGTGTTTTGGGGGGTGTTTTGGGAACATTGTCTCGGGGGGGTTTTGGAGACATTGTCTCGGGGGTGTTTTGGGGGGTGTTTTGGGGACATTGTCTCGGGGGGGTTTTGGGGACATTGTCTTGGGGGGCTTTTGGGGACGCTGTCTCGGGGGGGTTTTGGGGACATTGTCCCGGGGGTTTTTGGGGACATTGTCTCGGGGGTGTTTTGGGGGGGGGGTTTGGGGACATTGTCTCGGGGGGGGTTTTGGGGACATTGTCTCGGGGGGTTTTTGGGGGCGGGTTTTGGGGACATTGTCTCGGGGGGGTTTTGGGAACATTGTCTCGGGTGGGATTTGGGGGTGGGTTTTGGGGACATTGTCTCGGGGGGGTTTAGGTGACATTGTCTCGAAGGGGTTCTGGGGACAATGTCTTGGGTGTGTTTGGGGGGGAATTTTGGGGACATTGTCTCGGGGGGTTTTGGCGACATTGTCTCGGGGGCTTTTTGGGGACATTGTCTCGGGGGGGTTTTGGGTGGGTGTTTTGGGGACATTGTCTCGGGGGGGTTTTCGAGTCATTGTCTCGGGAGGGTTTTGGGGAGATCGTCTCGGGGGTTTTTTGGGGGGGTGTTTTGGGGACATTGTCTTGTGGGGGGTTTTGGGGACATTGTCTCGGGGGTTTTGGGGACATTGTCTCGGGGGAGTTTTGGGTGGGTGTTTTGGGGACATTGTCTCGGGGGGGTTTTGGAGACATTGTCTTGGGAGGGTTTTGGGGACATCGTCTCGAGGGTGTTTTGGGGGTTGTTTTGGGGACATTGTCTTGTGGGGGGTTTTGGGAACATTGTCTCGGGGGGTTTTGGGGGTGGGGTTTTTGGGGACATTGTCTCGGGGGGGTTTTGGGGACATTGTCTCGGAGGGTGTTTTGGGGATGTTTTCTCGGGGGGGTTTTGGGGACATTGTCTCGGGGTGTTTTGGGGACATTGACTCGGGGGAGTTTTGGGTGGGTGTATTGGGGACATTGTCTCGGGGGGGTTTTGAGGACATTGTATCGGGGGGGTTTTGGGGACATTGTCTCGGGGGTGTTTTGGGGGAGTGTTTTGGGGACATTGTCTCGTGGGGGGTTTTGGGGACATTGTCGCGGGCGTGTTTGGGAACATTGTCTCGGAGGGTTTTGGGGGTGGGGTTTTTGGGGACATTGTCTCGGGGGGTTTTGGGGACATTGTCTCGGGGGCGTTTTGGGGACGTTGTCTCGGGGGGGTTTTTTGGGACATTGTCTCGGGGGGGTTTTGGGGACATTGTCCGGGGGGTTTTTGGGGACATTGTCTCGGGGGTGTTTTGGGGGGGGTTTGGGGACATTGTCTCGGGGGGGATTTGGGGACATTGTCTCGGGGGGGTTTTGGGGGGGTGTTTTGGGGACATTGTCTCGGGGGGATTTTGGGAATATTGTCTCGGGGGGGATTTGGGGTGGGGGTTTTGGGGACACTGTCTCGGGGGGGTTTTGGGGACATTGTCTCGAAGGGGTTCTGGGGACAATGTCTCGGGGGGGTTTGGGGGGGGATTTTGGGGACATTGTCTCGGGGGCGTTTTGGGGACATTGTCTCGGGGGGGTTTTGGGGGGGGTGTTTGGGGCCATTGTCTCGGGTGGGTTTTGGCGACATTGTCTCGGGGGTGTTTTGGGTACATTGTCTCGGGGGGTTTTGGGGACATTGTCTCGGGGGGGTTTTGTGGGGGGCTTTTGGGGACATTGTCTCGGGGGGGTTTTGGGGACATTGTCTCGGGGGGGTTTTGGGGACATTGTCTCGGGGGAGTTTTGGGTGGGTGTTTTGGGGACATTGTCTCGGGGGGGTTTTGGAGACATTGTCTCGGGAGGTTTTTGGGGAGATCGTCTCGGGGGTGTTTTGTGGGGGTGTTTTGGGGACATTGTCTCGGGGGGGTATTGGGAACATTGTCTCGGGGGGATTTTGGGGGTGGGGGTTTTGGGGACATTGTCTCGGGGGGGAATGGGAACATTGTCTCGGGGGGATTTTGGGGGTGGGGGTTTTGAGGACATTGTCTCGGGGGGGTTTGGGGACATTGTCTCAGGCGGGTTTTGGGGGGTGTTTTGGGGACATTGTCTCGGGGGGGTTTTGGAGACATTGTCTCGGGGGTGTTTTGGGGGGTGTTTTGGGGACATTGTCTCGGGGGGGTTTTGGGGACATTGTCTTGGGGGGCTTTTGGGGACGCTGTCTCGGGGGGGTTTTGGGGACATTGTCCCGTGGGTTTTGGGGACATTGTCTCGGGGGTGTTTTGGGGGGGGGTTTTGGGGACATTGTCTCGGGGGGGGTTTTGGGGACATTGTCTCGGGGGGTTTTTGGGGGCGGGTTTTGGGGACATTGTCTCGGGGGGGTTTTGGGAACATTGTCTCGGGTGGGATTTGGGGGTGGGTTTTGGGGACATTGTCTCGGGCGGGTTTAGGGGACATTGTCTCGAAGGGGTTCTGGGGACAATGTCTTGGGTGTGTTTGGGGGGGAATTTTGGGGACATTGTCTCGGGGGGGTTTTGGCGACATTGTCTCGGGGGCTTTTTGGGGACATTGTCTCGGGGGGGTTTTGGGTGGGTGTTTTGGGGACATTGTCTCGGGGGGGTTTTCGAGACATTGTCTCGGGAGGGTTTTGGGGAGATCGTCTCGGGGGTTTTTTGGGGGGGTGTTTTGGGGACATTGTCTTGTGGGGGGTTTTTGGGACATTGTCTCGGGGGGGTTTTGGGGACATTGTCTCTGGGGGGGTTTTGGGGACGTTGTCTCGGGGGGGGTTTTGGGGACATTGTCTCTGGGGGGTTTTGGGGACATTGTCTCAGGGGAGTTTTGCGTGGGTGTTTTGGGGACATTGTCTCGGGGGGGTTTTGAGGACATTGTCTCGGGGGGGTTTTGGGGACATTGTCTCGGGGGTGTTTAGGGGGGGTGTTTTGGGGACATTGTCTCGTGGGGGGTTTTGGGGACATTGTCGCGGGGGGTTTTTGGGAACATTGTCTCGGTGGGGTTTTGGGGGTGGGGGTATTGGGGACATTGTCTCGGGGGGGATTTGGGGACATTTTCTCGGGGGCGTTTTGGGGACGTTGTCTCGGGGGGGTTTTTTGGGACATTGTCTCGGGGGGGTTTTGGGGACATTGTCCCGGGGGTTTTTGGGGACATTGTCTCGGGGGTGTTTTGAGGGGGGTTTTGGGGAGATTTTCTCGGGGGTTTTTGGGGATATTGTCTCGGGGGGTTTTTGGGGGGGGGGGTTTTGGGGACATTGTCTCGGGGGGGTTTTGGGGGGGGCTTTTGGGGACATTGTCTCGGGGGGTTTTGGGGACATTGTGACGGGGGTTTTGGGGCATTGTCTCGGGGGAGTTTTGGGTGGGTGTTTTGGGGACAATGTCTCGGGGGGGTTTTGGAGACATTGTCTCGGGAGGGTTTTGTGGACATCGTCTCGGGGGTGTTTTGGGGGTTGTTTTGGTGACTTTGTCTTGTGGGGGGTTTTGGGAACATTGTCTCGGGGGGTTTTGGGGGGGGATTTTGGGGAAACTGTCTCGGGGGGGTTTTGGGGACATTGTCTCGGGGTGTTTTGGGGACATTGTCTCGGGGGGGTTTTGGGGGGGGGCTTTTGGAGTCATTGTCTCGGGGGGTTTTGGGGACATTGTCTCTGGGGGGGTTTGGGGACATTGTCTCGGGGGAGTTTTGGGTGGGTGTTTTGGGGACATTGTCTCGGGGGGGTTTTGGAGACATTGTCTCGGGAGGGTTTTGGGGACATCGTCTCGGGGGTGTTTTGGGGGGGTGTTTTGGGGACATTGTCTTGTGAGGGGTTTTGGGGACATTGTCTCGGGGGGGTTTTGGGAACATTGTCTCGGGGGGTTTTGGGGGTGGGGGTTTTGGGGACATTGTCTCGGTGGGGTTTTGGGGACATTGTCTCGGGTTTGTTTTCGGGACGTTTACTCGGGGGGGTTTTGGGGACATTGTCTCGGGGGGTTTTTGGGGACATTGTCTCGGGGGAGTTTTGGGTGGGTGTTTTGGGGACATTGTCTCGGGGGGGGTTTGAGTTCATTGTCTCGGGGGGGTTTTGGGGACATTGTCTCGGGGGTGTTTTGCGGGGGGGTGTTTTGGGGACATTGTCTCGTGGGGGGTATTGTGGACATTGTCACGGGGGGGTTTTGGGAACATTGTCTCGGGGGGTTTTGGGGGTGGTGGTTTTGGGGACATTGTCTCGGGGGGGGTTTGGGGACATTGTCTCGGGGGGGTTTTGGGGACGTTGTCTCGGGGGGGTTTTGGGGACATTGTCTCGGGGGGGTTTTGGGGACATTGTCCCGGGGGTTTTTGGTGACATTGTCTCGGGGGTGTTTTGGGGGGGATTTGGGGACATTGTCTCGAGGGGGGGGTTTTGGGGACATTTTCTGGGGGGTTTTGGGGGTGGTGGTTTTGGGGACATTGTCTCGGGGGTGTTTTGGGGACATTGTCTCAGGGGCGTTTTGGGGACGTTGTCTCGGGGTGGTTTCTTGGGACATTGGCTCGGGGGGGTTTTGGGGACATTGTCCCGGGTGTTTTTGGGGACATTGTCTCGGGGGTGTTTTGGGGGGGGGGTTTTGGGGACATTGTCTCGGGGGGGTTTTGGGCACATTGTCTCGGTGGGTTTTTGGGGGGGGTGTTTTGGGGACATTGTCTCGAGGGGTTTTTGGGAACATTGTCTCGGGGGGGATTTGGGGGGGGGTTTTGGGGACACTGTCTCGGGGGGGTTTTGGGTACATTGTCTCGAAGGGGTTCTGGGGACAATGTCTCGGGGGGTTTGGCGGGGGATTTTGGGGACATTGTCTCGGGGGGGTTTTGAGGGGGTGTTTTGGGGACATTGTCTCGGGGGTGTTTTGGGGACATTGTCTCGGGGGGTTTTTGGGGGGGGGATTTTGGGGACATTGTCTCGGGGGGGTTTTGGGGACATTGTCTCGGGGGGTTTTGGGGACATTGTCTCGGAGGGGTTTTGGGGGGGGCTTTTGGGGACATTGTCTCGGGGGTTTTTTGGGGACATTATCTCGGGGGGGTTTTGGGGACATTGTCTCGGGGGTGTTTTGGGGGGGGTTGGGGACATTGTCTCGGGGGGGTTTTGGGGACATTGTCTCGGGGGGTTTTTGGAGGGGTGTTTTGGGGACATTGCCTCGGGGCGTTTTTGGGAACATTGTCTCGGGGGGGATTTGGGGGGTGTTTTGGGGACACTGTCTCGGGGGGGTTTTGGGGACATTGTCTCGAAGGGGTTCTGGGGACAATGTCTCGGGGGGGTTTGGGGGGGGATTTTGGGGACATTGTCTCGGGGGGGTTTTGGCGACATTGTCTCGGGGGCGTTTTGGGGACATTGTCTCGGGGGGGTTTTGGGGGGGGATGTTTGGGGACATTGTCTCGGGAGGGTTTTGGGGACATTGTCTCGGGGGTGTTTTGGGGACATTGTCTCGGGGGGGTTTTGGGGGGTGGGATTTTGGGGACATTGTCTCGGGGGCTTTTAGGCGACATTGTCTCGGGGGTTTTTGGGGACATTGTCTCGGGGGTGTTTTGGGGGGGGCTTTTGGGGACATTGTCTTGGGGGGTTTTTGGGGACATTGTTTCGGGGGGGTATTGGGGACATTGTCTCGGGGGTGTTTTGGGTGGGTGTTTTGGGGACATTGTCTCGGGGGGGTTTTGGAGACATTGTCTCGGGAGGGTTTTGGGACATCGTCTCGGGGGTGTTTTGTGGGGGTGTTTTGGGGACATTGTCTTGTGGGGGGTTTTGGGGACATTGTCTCGGGGGGGTTTTGGGAACATTGTCTCGGGGGGTTTTGGGGGTGGGGGTTTTGGGGACATTGTTTCGGGGGGTTTTGGGGACATTGTCTCGGGGGGGTTTGGGGACGTTGTCTCGGGGGGGTTTTGGGGACATTGTCTCGGGGGCGTTTTGGGGACATTGTCTCCGGGGAGTTTTGGGTGGGTGTTTTGGGGACATTGTCTCGGGGTGTTTTGAGGACATTGTCTCGGGGGGGTTTTGGGGGACATTGTCTCCGGGGTGTTTTGGGGGGGTGTTTTGGGGACATTGTCTCGGGGATTTTGGGGACATTGTCTCGGGGGGCTTTTGGGGACGTTGTCTCAGGGGGGTTTTGGGGACATTGTCCTGGGGGTTTTTGGGGACATTGTCTCGGGGGTGCTTTGGGGGGGTTTTGGGGATATTGTCTCGGGGGGGGTTTTGGGGACATTGTCTCGGGGTGTTTTTGGGGGGGTTTTCTGGACATTGTCTCGGGGGGGTTTTGGGAACATTGTCTCGGGGGGATTTGGGGGGGGGGGTTTTGGGGACATTGTCTCGGGGGTGTTTTGGGGACATTGTCTCGAAGGGGTTCTGGGGACAATGTCTCTGGGGTGTTTGGGGGGGAATTTTGGGGACATTGTCTCGGGGGGGTTTTGGCGACATTGTCTCGGGGGCTTTTTGGGTAATTGTCTCGGCGGGGGTTTGGGTGGTTGTTTTGGGGACATTGTCTCGGGGGGGTTTTCGAGACATTGTCCCGGGAGGGTTTTGGGGACATCGTCTCGGGGGTGTTTTGGGGGGGTGTTTTGGGGACATTGTCTTGTCGGGGGTTTTGGGGACATTGTCTCGGGGGGGATTTGGGAACATTCTCTCGGGGGGTTTTGGGGGTGGGGATTTTTGGGACATTGTCTCGGGGGGGTTTTGGGGACATTGTCTCGGGGGGGGGTTTTGGGGACGTTGTCTCGGTGGGGTTTAGGCGACATTCTCTCTGGGGGGTTTTGGGGACATTGTCTCGGGGGAGTTTTGGGTGGGTGTTTTGGGGACATTGTCTCGGGGGTTTCTGAGGACATTGTCTCGGGGGGGTTTTGGGGACATTGTCTCGGGGGTGTTTTGTGGGGGTGTTTTGGGGACATTGTCTCGTGGGGGGTTTTGTGGACATTGTCGCCGGGGGGTTTTGGGAACTTTGTCTCGGGGGGTTTTGGGGGTGGGGGTTTTGGGGACATTGTCTCGGGGGGGTTTTGGGGACATTGTCTCGGGGGCGTTTTGGGGACGTTGTCTCGGGGGGTTTTTTGGGGACATTGTCTCTGGGGGGTTTTGGGGACATTGTCCCGGGAGTTTTTGGGGACATTGTCTCGGGGGTGTTTTGAGGGGGGTTTTAAGGACATTGTCTCGGGGGGGTTTTGGGGACATTGTCTCGGGGGGTTTTTGGGGGGGGGTTTTGGGGACATTGTCTCGGGGGGGTTTTGGGGGGGGCTTTTGGGGACATTGTCTCGGGGGGGTTTTGGGGACATTGTCTCGGGGGGTTTTGGGGACATTGTCTCGGGGGAGTTTTGGGTGGGTGTTTTGGGGACATTGTCTCGGGGGGGTTTTGGAGACATTGTCTCGGGAGGGTTTTGGGGACATCGTCTCGGGGGTGTTTTGGGGGTTGTTTGGGGGACATTGTCTTGTGGGGGGTTTTGGGAACATTGTCTCGGGGGGTTTTGGGGGTGGGGTTTTTGGGGACATTGTCTCGGGGGGGTTTTGGGGACATTGTCTCGGGGCGTGTTTTGGGGACGTTTTCTCGGGGGGGTTTTGGGGACATTGTCTCGGGGTGTTTTGGGGACATTGACTCGGGGGAGTTTTGGGTGGGTGTTTTGGGGACATTGTCTCGGGGGGGTTTTGAGGACATTGTCTCGGGGGGATTTTGGGGACATTGTCTCGGGGGTGTTTTGGGGGGGTGTTTTGGGGACATTGTCTCCTGGGGGGTTTTGGGGACATTGTCGCGGGGGTGTTTGGGAACATTGTCTCGGAGGGTTTTGGGGGTGGGGGTTTTGGGGACATTGTCTCGGGGGGTTTTGGGGACATTGTCTCGGGGGCATTTTGGGGACGTTGTCTCAGGGGGGTTTTTTGGGACATTGCCTCGGGGGGGTTTTGGGGACTTTGTCCCGTGGGTTTTTGGGGACATTGTCTCGGGGGGTTTTTGGGGGGGTGTTTTGGGGACATTGTCTCGGGGGGGTTTTGGGAATATTGTCTCGGGGCGGATTTGGGGTGGGGGTTTTGGGGACACTGTCTCGGGGGGGTTTTGGGGACATTGTCTCGAAGGGGTTCTGGGGACAATGTCTCGGGGGGGGTTGGGTGGGGATTTTGGGGACATTGTCTCGGGGGGGTTTTGGCGACATTGTCTCGGGGGCGTTTTGGGGACATTGTCTCGGGGGGGTTTGGGGGGGGGGTGTTTGGGGACATTGTCTCGGGAGGGTTTTGGGGACATTGTCTCGGGGGTGTTTTGGGTACATTGTCTCGGGGGGGTTTTGTGGGGGGCTTTTGGGGACATTGTCTCGGGGGGTTTTGGGGACATTGTCTCGGGGGGGGTTTGGGGACTTTGTCTCGGGGGAGTTTTGGGTGGGTGTTTTGAGGACATTGTCTCGGGGGGGTTTTGGAGACATTGTCTCGGGAGGGTTTTGGGGACATCGTCTCGGGGGTGTTTTGTGGGGGTGTTTTGGGGACATTGTCTTGTGTGGGGTTTTGGGGACATTGTCTCGGGGGGGTATTGGGAACATTGTCTCGGTGGGATTTTGGGGGTGGGGGTTTTGGGGACATTGTCTCGGGGGCGTTTTGGGGACATAGTCTCGGGGGGGTTTTGGGGGGTGTTTTGGGGACATTGTCTCGGGGGGGTTTTGGGGACATTGTCTCGGGGGTGTTTTGGGGGGTGTTTTGGGGACATTGTCTCGGGGGGGTTTTGGGGGCGGGTTTTGGGGACATTGTCTCGGGGGGGTTTTGGGAACATTGTCTCGGGGGGGATTTGGGGGGGTGCTTTTGGGGACATTGTCTCGGGGGGGTTTTGGGGACATTGTCTCGAAGGGGTTCTGGGGACAATGTCTCGGGGGTGTTTGGGGGGGAATTTTGGGGACATGTTCTCGGGGGGGGTTTTGGGGACATTGTCTCGGGGGGGTTTTGGGGACATTGCCTCGGGGGGGGGGTTTTGGGGACGTTGTCTCGGGGGGGTTTTGGGGACATTGTCTCTGGGGGGTTTTGGGGACATTGTCTCGGGGGAGTTTTGGGTGGGTGTTTTGGGGACATTGTCTCGGGGGGTTTTGAGGACATTGTCTCGGGGGGGTTTTGGGGACATTGTCTCGGGGGTGTTTAGGGGGGGTGTTTTGGGGACATTGTCTCGTGGGGGGTTTTGGGGACATTGTCGCGGGCGGGTTTTGGGAACATTGTCTCGGGGGGGTTTTGGGGGTGGGGGTTTTGGGGACATTGTCTCGGGGGGGTTTTGGGGACATTGTCTCGGGGGCGTTTTGGGGACGTTGTCTCGGGGGGGTTTTTTGGGACATTGTCTTGGGGGGGTTTTGGGGACATTGTCCCGGGGGTTTTTGGGGACATTGTCTCGGGGGTGTTTTGAGGGGGGTTTTGGGGACATTGTCTCGGGGGTTTTTGGGGACATTGTCTCGGGGGGTTTTTTGGGGGGGGTTTTGGGGACATTGTCATGGGGGGGGTTTTGGGGGGGGCTTTTGGGGACATTGTCTCGGGGGGTTTTGGGGACATTGTCTCGGGGGGTTTTGGGGCATTGTCTCGGGGGAGTTTTGGGTGGGTGTTTTGGGGACATTGTCTCGGGGGGTTTTTGGAGACATTGTCTCGGGAGGGTTTTGGGGACATCGTCTCGGGGGTGTTTTGGGGGTTGTTTTGGGGACATTGTCTTGTGGGGTGTTTTGGGAACATTGTCTCGGGCGGTTTTGGGGGTGGGGTTTTTGGGGACATTGTCTCGGGGGGGTTTTGGGGACATTGTCTCGGGGGTTTTTGGGGGACATTGTCTCGGGGGTGTTTTGAGGGGGTTTTTGGGGACATTGTCTCGGGGGGTGTTTTGGGGACGTTTTCTCGGGGGGGTTTTGGGGACATTGTCTCGGGGTGTTTTGGGGACATTGACTCGGGGGAGTTTTGGGTGGGTGTTTTGGGGACATTGTCTCGGGGGGGTTTTGAGGACATTGTCTCGGGGGGGTTTTGGGGACATTGTCTCGGGGGTGTTTTGGGGGGGTGTTTTGGGGACATTGTCTTGTGGGGGGTTTTGGGGACATTGTCGCGGGGGTGTTTGGGAACATTGTCTCGGAGGGTTTTGGGGGTGGGGGTTTTGGGGACATTGTCTCGGGGGGTTTTGGGGACATTGTCTCGGGGGCATTTTGGGGGACGTTGTCTCGGGGGGGTTTTTTGGGACATTGCCTCGGGGGGGTTTTGGGGACATTGTCCCGGGGGTTTTTGGGGACACTGTCTCGGGGGTGTTTTGGGGGGGGTTTTGGGGACATTGTCTCGGGGGGGTTTTGGGGACATTGTCTCGGGGGGTTTTTGGGGGGGTGTTTTGGGGACATTGTCTCGGGGGGGGTTTTGGGAATATTGTCTCGGGGCGGATTTGGGGTGGGGGTTTTGGGGGACACTGTCTCGGGGTGGTTTTGGGGACATTGTCTCGAAGGGGTTCTGGGGACAATGTCTCGGGGGGGTTTGGGGGGGGGATTTTGGGGACATTGTCTCGGGGGGGTTTTGGCGACATTGTCTCGGAATTGTTTTGGGGACATTGTCTCGGGGGGGTTTTGTGGGGGGCTTTTGGGGAACAATTGTCTCGGGGGTTTTGGGGAGATTGTCTCGGGGGGGTTTTGGGGACTTCGTCTCGGGGGACTTTTTGGGTGGGTGTTTTGGGGACATTGTCTCGGGGGGGGTTTTGGAGACATTGTCTCGGGAGGGTTTTGAGGACATCGTCTCGGGGGTGTTTTGTGGGGGTGTTTTGGGGACATTGTCTTGTGGGGGGTTTTGGGGACATTGTCTCTGGGGGGTATTGGGAACATTGTATCGGGGGGATTTTAGGTGTAGGGTTTTTGGGGGACATTGTCTCGGGGGGTTTTGGGGGACATTGTCTCGGGGGGGTTTTTGGGGGGTGTTTTGGGGACATTGTCTCGGGGGGGTTTTGGGGACATTGTCTCGGGGGTGTTTTGGGGGGTGTTTTGGGGACATTGTCTCGGGGGGGTTTTTTTTTGGCGGGTTTTGGGGACATTGTCTCGGGGGGGTTTTGGGAACATTGTCTCGGGGGGGATTTGGGGGGGGCTTTTGGGGACATTGTCTCGGGGGGGTTTTGGGGACATTGTCTCGAAGGGGTTCTGGGGACAATATCTCGGGGGTGTTTGGGGGGGAATTTTGGGGACATTGTCTCGGGGGGGTTTTCGAGACATTGTCTCGGGAGGGTTTTGGGGACATCGTATCAGGGGTGTTTTGGGGGGGTGTTTTGGGGACATTGTCTTGTGGGGGGTTTTGGGGACATTGTTCCGGGGGTTTTTGGGGACATTGTCTAGGGGGGGGTTTTGGGGACGTTGTCTCGGGGGGGTTTTGGGGACATTGTCTCGGGGGGTTTTGGGGAAATTGTCTCGGGGGGAGTTTTGGGTGGGTGTTTTGGGGACATTGTCTCGGGGGTGTTTTGAGGACATTGTCTCGGGGGGGTTTTGGGGACATTGTCTCGGGGGTCTTTAGGGGGGTTGTTTTGGGGACATTGTCTCGTGGGGGGGTTCAGGGGACATTGTCGCGGGGGGGTTTTGGGAACATTGTCTCGGGGGTGTTTTGGGGGTGGGGGTTTTGGGGACATTGTCTCGGGGGGGTTTTGGGGACATTGTTTCGGGGGCATTTTGGGGACGTTGTCTCGGGGGGGGTTTTTTTTGGGACATTGTCTTGGGGGGGTTTTGGGGACATTGTCTCGGGGGTGTTTTGGGGGGGTGTTTTGGGGACATTGTCTCGTGGGGGGTATTGGGGACATTGTCGTGGGGGTGTTTGGGAACATTGTCTCGGAGGGTTTTGGGGGTGGGGATTTTGGGGACATTGTCTCGGGGGGTTTTGGGGACATTGTCTCGGGGGCGTTTTGGGGACGTTGTCTCGGGGGGGTTTTTTGGGACATTGTCTCGGGGGGGTTTTGGGGACATTGTCCCGGGGGTTTTTGGGGACATTGTCTCGGGGGGTTTTTGGGGGGGTGTTTTGGGGACATTGTCTAGGGGGGGTTTTGGGAATATTGTCTCGGGGGGGGATTTGGGGTGGGGGTTTTGGGGACACTGTCTCGGGGGGGTTTTGGGGACATTGTCTCGAAGGGGTTCTGGGGACAATGTCTCGGGGGGGGTTGGGTGGGGATTTTGGGGACATTGTCTCGGGGGGGTTTTGGCGACATTGTCTCGGGGGCGTTTTGGGGACATTGTCTCGGGGGGGTTTGGGGGGGGGGTGTTTGGGGACATTGTCTCGGGAGGGTTTTGGGGACATTGTCTCGGGGGTGTTTTGGGTACATTGTCTCGGGGGGGTTTTGTGGGGGGCTTTTGGGGACATTGTCTCGGGGGGTTTTGGGGACATTGTCTCGGGGGGGTTTTGGGGACTTTGTCTCGGGGGAGTTTTGGGTGGGTGTTTTGGGGGACATTGTCTCGGGGGGGGTTTTGGAGACATTGTCTCGGGAGGGTTTTGGGGACATCGTCTCAGGGGTGTTTTGTGGGGGTGTTTTGGGGACATTGTCTTGTGGGGGGTTTTGGGGACATTGTCTCGGGGGGGTATTGGGAACATTGTCTCGGGGGGATTTTGGGGGTGGGGGTTTTGGGGACATTGTCTCGGGGGGCGTTTTGGGGACCTTGTCTCGGGGGGGTTTTGGGGGGTGTTTTGGGGACATTGTCTCGGGGGGGTTTTGGGGACATTGTCTCGGGGGTGTTTTGGGGGGTGTTTTGGGGACATTGTCTCGGGGGGGTTTTGGGGGCGGGTTTGGGGACCTTGTCTCGGGGGGGTTTTGGGAACATTGTCTCAGGGGGGATTTGGCGGGGTGCTTTTGGGGACATTGTCTCGGGGGGGGTTTTGGGGACATTGTCTCGAAGGGGTTCTGGGGACAATGTCTCGGGGGTGGTTTGGGGGGGGAATTTTGGAGACATTGTCTCGGGGGGGTTTTGGGGACATTGTCTCGGGGGGGTTTTGGGGACATTGTCTCGGGGGGGGTTTTGGGGACGTTGTCTCGGGGGGGTTTTGGGGACATTGTCTCTGGGGGGTTTGGGGACATTGTCTCGGGGGAGTTTTGGGTGGGTGTTTTGGGGACATTGTCTCGGGGGGTTTTGAGGACATTGTCTCTGGGGGGTTTTGGGGACATTGTCTCGGGGGTGTTTAGGGGGGGTGTTTTGGGGACATTGTCTCGTGGGGGGTTTTGGGGACATTGTCGCGGGCGGGTTTTGGGAACATTGTCTCGGGGGGGGTTTTGGGGGTGGTGGTTTTGGGGACATTGTCTCGGGGGGGTTTTGGGGACATTGTCTCGGGGGCGTTTTGGGGACGTGTGTCTCGGGGGGGGTTTTTTGGGACATTGTCTTGGGGGGGTTTTGGGGACATTGTCGCGGGGGTGTTTTGAGGGGGGTTTTGGGGACATTGTCTCGGGGGGTTTTTGGGGACATTGTCTCGGGGGTTTTTTGGGGGGGGTTTTGGGGACATTGTCTCGGGGGGGTATTTGGCGGGGGCTTTTGGGGACATTGTCTCGGGGGGTTTTGGGGACATTGTCTCGGGGGGTTTTGGGGCATTGTCTCGGGGGAGTTTTGGGTGGGTGTTTTGGGGACATTGTCTCGGGGGGGTTTTGGAGACATTGTCTCGGAGGGTTTTGGGGACATCGTCTCGGGGGTGTTTTGGGGGGTTGTTTTGGGACATTGTCTTGTGGGGGGTTTTGGGAACATTGTCTTGGGGGTTTTTGGGGACATTGTCTCGGGGGGGTTTTTGGGGTGGCTTTTGGGGACATTGTCTCGGGGGGTTTTTGGGGGGGGCTTTTGGGGACATTGTCTCGGGGGGTTTTGGGGACATTGTCTCGGGGGTTTTGGGGCATTGTCCTCGGGGGAGTTTTTGGGTGGGTGTTTTGGGGACATTGTCTCGGGGGGGTTTTGGAGACATTGTCTCGGGGTGTTTTGGGGACATTGTCTCGGGGGAGTTTTGGTGGGGTGTTTTGGGGACATTGGTCTCGGGGGGGTTTAGAGGACATTGTCTCGGGGGGTTTTGGGGACA
>JANJGN010005223.1:0-25297 GCA_026770705.1 Isurus oxyrinchus
GCCTCTGTTTCCCTCTGTTTTGTTTCTGTTTCGCTCTTTTTGCCTCTGTTTGTCTCTGTTTAAGTCTGTTTGCATCTGTTTAAGTCTGTTTGCCTCTGTTTCACTCTGTTTGCCTCTGTTTCACTCTGTTTGCCTCTGTTTAAGTCTGTTTGCCTCTGTTTAAGTCTGTTTGCCTCTGTCTAAGTCTGTTTGCCTCTGTTTAAGTCTGTTTGCCTCTGTTTCTCTCTGTTTGCCTCTGCTTCACTCTGTTTGCCTCTGTTTCACTCTGTTTGCCTCTGTTTCGCTCTTTTTGCCTCTGTTTGTCTCTGTTTAAGTCTGTTTGCCTCTGTTTAAGTCTGTTTGCCTCTGTTTAAGTCTGTTTGCCTCTGTTTCACTCTGTTTGCCTCTGTTTCACTCTGTTTGACCCTGTTTAAGTCTGTTTGCCTCTGTTTCACTCTGTTTCACTCTGTTTGCCTCTGTTTCACTCTGTTTGCCTCTGTTTAAGTCTGTTTGCCTCTGTTTAAGTCTGTTTGCCTCTCTTTAAGTCTGTTTGCCTCTGTTTAAGTCTGTTTGCCTCTGTTTAAGTCTGTTTGCCTCTGTTTGTCTCTGTTTGCCTCTGTTTCGCTCTTTTTGCCTCTGTTTGTCTCTGCTAAAGTCTGTTTGCTTCTGTATCACTCTTTGCCTCTGTTTCACTCTGTTTGCCTCTGTTTCACTCTGTTTGCCTCTGTTTAAGTCTGTTTGCCACTGTTTAAGTCTGTTTGCCTCTGTTTCAGTCTGTTTGCCTCTGTTTCACTCTGTTTGCCTCTGTTTCACTCTGTTTGCCTCTGTTTAAGTCTGTTTGCCTCTGTTTGCCTCTGTATGGCTCCTTTTGCCTCTGTTTAAGTCTGTTTGCCTCTCTTTAAGTCTGTTTGACTCTGTTTAAGTCTGTTTGCCTCTGTTTAATTCTGTTTGCCTCGGTTTAAGTCTGTTTGCCTCTGTTTAAGTCTGTTTGCCTCTGTTTCTCTCTGTTTGCCTCTGTTTCTCTCTTTTTGCCTCTGTTTCGCTCTTTTTGCCTCTGTTTGCCTCTGTTTAAGTCTGTTTGCATCTGTTTAAGTCTGTTTGCCTCTTTTTCACTCTGTTTGCCTCTGTTTCACTCTGTTTGCCTCTGTTTAAGTCTGTTTGCCTCTGTTTAAGTCTGTTTGCCTCTGTCTAAGTCTGTTTGCCTCTGTTTATGTCTGTTTGCCTCTGTTTCTCTCTGTTTGCCTCTGTTTCACTCTGTTTGCCTCTGTTTCACTCTGTTTGCCTCTTTTTCGCTCTTTTTGCCTCTGTTTGTCTTTGTTTAACTCTGTTGCCTCTGTTTAAGTCTGTTTGCCTCTCTTTAAGTCTGTTTGCCTCTGTTTAAGTCTGTTTGCCTCTGTTTCTCTCTGTTTGCCTCTGTTTCGCTCTTTTTGCCTCTGTTTGCCTCTGATAAAGTCTGTTTGCCTCTGGTTCTCTCTGTTTGCCTCTGTTTCGCTCTTTCTGCCTCTTTTTGTCTCTGTTTAAGTCTGTTTGCTTCTGTTTAAGTCTGTTTGCCTCTGTTTCACTCTGTTTGCCTCTGTTTCACTCTGTTTGCCTCTGTTTAAGTCTGTTTGCCTCTGTTTAAGTCTGTTTGCCTCTGTTTAAGTCTGTTTGCCTCTGTTTCACTCTGTTTGCCTCTGTTTCACTCTGTTTGCCTCTGTTTCACTCTGTTTGCCTCTGTTTAAGTCTGGTTGCCACTGTTTAATCCTGTTTGCCTCTGTTTGCCTCTGTATGGCTCCTTTTGCCTCTGTTTAAGTCTTTTTGCCTCTCTTTAACTCTTTTTGACTCTGTTTAAGTCTGTTTGCCTCTGTTTAAGTCTGTTTGCCTCTGTTTAAGTCTGTTTGCCTCTGTTTAAGTCTGTTTGCCTCTGTTTCTCTCTGTTTGCCTCTGTTTCGCTCTTTTTGCCTCTGTTTGCCTCTGTTTAAGTCTGTTTGCCTCTGTTTCACTCTGTTTCACTCTGCCTCTGTTTAAGTCTGTTTGCCTCTGTTTAAGTCTGTTTGCCTCTGTTTAAGTCTGTTTGCCTCTCTTTAAGTCTGTTTGCCTCTGTTTAAGTCTGTTTGCCTCTGTTTAAGTCCGTTTGCCTCTGTTTGTCTCTGTTTGCCTCTGTTTCGCTCTTTTTGCCTCTGTTTGTCTCTGCTAAAGTCTGTTTGCTTCTGTATCACTCTTTGCCTCTTTCTCACTCTGTTTGCCTCTGTTTCACTCTGTTTGCCTCTGTTTAAGTCTGTTTGCCTCTGTTTAAGTCTGTTTGCCTCTGTTTCAGTCTGTTTGCCTCTGTTTCACTCTGTTTGCCTCTGTTTCACTCTGGTTGCCTCTGTTTAATCCTGTTTGCCTCTGTTTGCCTCTGTATGGCTCCTTTTGCCTCTGTTTAAGTCTGTTTGCCTCTCTTTAAGTCTGTTTGACTCTGTTTAAGTCTGTGTGCCTCTGTTTAATTCTGTTTGCCTCTGTTTAAGTCTGTTTGCCTCTGTTTAAGTCTGTTTGCCTCTGTTTCTCTCTGTTTGCCTCTGTTTCTCTCTTTTTGCCTCTGTTTCGCTCTTTTTGCCTCTGTTTGCCTCTGTTTAAGTCTGTTTGCATCTGTTTAAGTCTGTTTGCCTCTGTTTCACTCTGTTTGCCTCTGTTTCACTCTGTTTGCCTCTGTTTCAGTCTGTTTGCCTCTGTTTAAGTCTGTTTGCCTCTGTCTAAGTCTGTTTGCCTCTGTCTAAGTCTGTTTGCCTCTGTTTAAGTCTGTTTGCCTCTGTTTCTCTCTGTTTGCCTTTGTTTCACTCTGTTTGCCTCTGTTTCACTCTGTTTGCCTCTCTTTCGCTCTTTTTGCCTCTGTTTGTCTCTGTTTAACTCTGTTGCCTCTGTTTAAGTCTGTTTGCCTCTGTTTAAGTCTGTTTGCCTCTGTTTAAGTCTGTTTGCCTCTGTTTCACTCTGTTTGCCTCTGTTTCACTCTGTTTGCCTCTGTTTAAGTCTGTTTGCCTCTGTTTAAATCTGTCTGCCTCTGTCTAAGTCTGTTTGCCTCTGTTTCTCTCTGTTTGCCTCTGTTTCACTCTGTTTGCCTCTGTTTCACTCTGTTTGCCTCTGTTTCGCTCTTTTTGCCTCTGTTTGTCTCTGTTTAAGTCTGTTTGCCTCTGTTTAAGTCTGTTTGCCTCTGTTTAAGTCTGTTTGCCTCTGTTTAAGTCTGTTTGCCTCTGTTTCTCTCTGTTTGCCCCTTTTTTTTTGCTCTTTTTGCCTCTGTTTAAGTCTGTTTGCCTCTGTTTCCCTCTGTTTTGTTTCTGTTTCGCTCTTTTTGCCTCTGTTTGTCTCTGTTTAAGTCTGTTTGCATCTGTTTAAGTCTGTTTGCCTCTGTTTAAGTCTGCTAGCCTCTGTTTAAGTCTGTTTGCCTCTGTCTAAGTCTGTTTGCCTCTGTTTAAGTCTGTTTGCCTCTGTTTCTCTCTGTTTGCCTCTGTTTCACTCTGTTTGCCTCTGTTTCACTCTGTTTGCATCTGTTTCGCTCTTTTTGCATCTGTTTGTCTCTGTTTAAGTGTGTTTGCCTCTGTTTAAGTCTGTTTGCCTCTGTTTAAGTCTGTTTGCCTCTGTTTCACTCTGTTTGCCTCTGTTTCACTCTGTTTGCCCCTGTTTAAGTCTGTTTGCCTCTGTTTCACTCTGTTTCACTCTGCCTCTGTTTAAGTCTGTTTGCCTCTGTTTAAGTCTGTTTGCCTCTGTTTAAGTCTGTTTGCCTCTGTTTAAGTCTGTTTGCCTCTGTTTGTCTCTGTTTGCCTCTGTTTCGCTCTTTTTGCCTCTGTTTGTCTCTGCTAAAGTCTGTTTGCTTCTGTATCACTCTTTGCCTCTTTTTCACTCTGTTTGCCTCTGTTTCACTCTGTTTGCCTCTGTTTAAGTCTGTTTGCCTCTGTTTAAGTCTGTTTGCCTCTGTTTCAGTCTGTTTGCCTCTGTTTCACTCTGTTTGCCCCTGTTTCACTCTGTTTGCCTCTGTTTCACTCTGGTTGCCTCTGTTTAATCCTGTTTGCCTCTGTTTGCCTCTGTATGGCTCCTTTTGCCTCTGTTTAAGTCTGTTTGCCTCTCTTTAAGTCTGTTTGACTCTGTTTAAGTCTGTTTGCCTCTGTTTAATTCTGTTTGCCTCTGTTTAAGTCTGTTTGCCTCTGTTTAAGTCTGTTTGCCTCTGTTTCTCTCTGTTTGCCTCTGTTTCTCTCTTTTTGCCTCTGTTTCGCTCTTTTTGCCCCTGTTTTCCTCTGTTTAAGTCTGTTTGCAGCTGTTTAAGTCTGTTTGCCTCTGTTTCACTCTGTTTGCCTCTGTTTCACTCTGTTTGCCTCTGTTTAAGTCTGTTTGCCTCTGTTTAAGTCTGTTTGCCTCTGTCTAAGTCTGTTTGCCTCTGTTTAAGTCTGTTTGCCTCTGTTTCTCTCTGTTTGCCTTTGTTTCACTCTGTTTGCCTCTGTTTCACTCTGTTTGCCTCTGTTTCGCTCTTTTTGCCTCTGTTTGTCTCTGTTTAACTCTGTTGCCTCTGTTTAAGTCTGTTTGCCTCTGTTTAAGTCTGTTTGCCTCTGTTTAAGTCTGTTTGCCTCTGTTTCTCTCTGTTTGCCTCTGTTTCGCTCTTTCTGCCTCTGTTTGTCTCTGTTTAAGTCTGTTTTCATCTGTTTAAGTCTGTTTGCCTCTGTTTCACTCTGTTTGCCTCTGTTTCACTCTGTTTGCCTCTGTTTAAGTCTGTTTGCCTCTGTTTAAGTCTGTTTGCCTCTGTCTAAGTCTGTTTGCCTCTGTTTAATTCTGTTTGCCTCTGTTTCTCTCTGTTTGCCTCTGTTTCACTCTGTTTGCCTTTGTTTCACTCTGTTTGCCTCTGTTTCGCTCTTTTTGCCTCTGTTTGTCTCTGTTTAAGTCTGTTTGCCTCTGTTTAACTCTGTTTGCCTCTGTTTAAGTCTGTTTGCCTCTGTTTCACTCTGTTTGCCTCTGTTTCACTCTGTTTGCCCCTGTTTAAGTCTGTTTGCCTCTGTTTCACTCTGTTTTTCTCTGTTTGCCTCTGTTTCACTCTGTTTGCCTCTGTTTAAGTCTGTTTGCCTCTGTTTAAGTCTGTTTGCCTCTGTTTAAGTCTGTTTGCCTCTGTTTAAGTCTGTTTGCCTCTGTTTCTCTCTGTTTGCCTCTGTTTCGCTCTTTTTGCCTCTGTTTGTCTCTGCTAAAGTCTGTTTGCTTCTGTTTCACTCTGTTTGCCTCTGTTTCACTCTGTTTGCCTCTGTTTCACTCTGTTTGCCTCTGTTTAAGTCTGTTTGCCTCTGTTTCACTCTGTTTGCCTCTGTTTCACTCTGTTTGCCTCTGTTTCACTCTGTTTGCCTCTGTTTCACTCTGTTTGCCTCTGTTTAAGTCTGTTTGCCTCTGTTTAATTCTGTTTGCCTCTGTTTGCCTCTGTATGGCTCCTTTTGCCTCTGTTTAAGTCTGTTTGCCCCTATTTAAGTCTGTTTGACTCTGTTTAAGACTGTTTGCCTCTGTTTAATTCTGTTTGCCTCTGTTTAAGTCTGTTTGCCTCTGTTTAAGTCTGTTTGCCTCTGTTTAAGTCTGTTTGCCTCTGTTTCTCTCTGTTTGCCTCTGTTTCGCTCTTTTTGCCTCTGTTTGTCTCTGTTTAAGTCTGTTTGCCTCTGTTTAAGTCTGTTTGCCTCTGTTTCACTCTGTTTGCCTCTGTTTCACTCTGTTTGCATCTGTTTAAGTCTGTTTGCCTCTGTTTAAGTCTGTTTGCCTCTGTCTAAGTCTGTTTGCCTCTGTTTAAGTCTGTTTGCCTCTGTTTCTCTCTGTTTGCCTCTGTTTCACTCTGTTTGCGTCTGTTTCACTTTGTCTGCCTCTGTTTCGATCTTTTTGCCTCTGTTTGTCTCTGTTTAAGTCTGTTTGCCTCTGTTTCACTCTGTTTGCCTCTGTTTCACTCTGTTTGCCCCTGTTTCAGTCTGTTTGCCTCTGTTTCACTCTGTTTCACTCTGTTTGCGTCTGTTTCACTCTGTTTGCCTCTGTTTAAGTCTGTTTGCCTCTGTTTAAGTCTGTTTGCCTCTGTTTAAGTCTGTTTGCCTCTGATTAAGTCTGTTTGCCTCTGTTTAAGTCTTTTTGCCTCTGTTTCTCTCTGTTTGCCTCTGTTTCGCTCTTTTTGCCTCTGTTTGTCTCTGTTTAAGTCTGTTTGCTTCTGTTTCACTCTGTTTGCCTCTGTTTCACTCTGTTTGCCTCTGTTTCACTCTGTTTAAGTCTGTTTGCCTCTGTTTAAGTCTGTTTGCCTCTGTTTAAGTCTGTTTGCCTCTGTTTAAGTCTGTTTGCCTCTGTTTCACTCTGTTTGCCTCTGTTTCACTCTGTGTGCCTCTGTTTAAGTCTGTTTGCCTCTGTTTAAGTCTGTTTGCCTCTGTTTAAGTCTGTTTGGCTCTGTTTAAGTCTGTTTGCCTCTGTTTCAGTATGTTTGCCTCTGTTTCAGTCTGTTTGCCTCTGTTTCAGTCTTTTTGCCTCTGTTTAAGTGTGTTTGCCTCTGTCTAAGTCTGTTTGCCTCTGTTTAAGTCTGTTTGCCTCTGTTTGCCTCTGTTTGCATCTGTTTGCCTCTGTTTAAGTCTTTTTGCCTCTGTTTAAGTCTGTTTGCCTCTGTCTAAGTCTGTTTGCCTCTGTTTAAGTCTGTTTGCCTCTGTTTCACTCTGTTTGCCTCTGTTTCACGCTGTTTGCATCTGTTTCACTCTGTTTGCCTCTGTTTCACTCTTTTTGCCTCTGTTTGCCTCTGTTTAAGTCTATTTGCATCTGTTCAAGTCTGTACGCCTCTGTTTCAGTCTGTTTGCCTGTTTCAGTCTGTTTGCCTCTGTTTAAGTCTGTTTGCCTCTGTTTCAGTCTGTTTGCCTCTGTTTCAGTCTGTTTGCCTCTGTTTCAGTCTGTTTGCCTCTGTTTCACTCTGTTTGCCTCAGTTTCACTCTGTTTGCCTCTGTTTCACTCTTTCTGCCTCTGTTTGCCTCTGTTTAAGTCTGTTTGCCTCTGTTTAAGTCTGTAGGCCTCTGTTTGAGTCTGTATGCCTCTGTTTCATTCTGTTTGCCTCTGTTTCAGTCTGTTTGCCTCTGTTTAACTCTGTTTGCCTCTGTTTGCCTCTGTTTAAGTCTGTTTGCCTCTTTTTAAGTCTGTATGCCTCTGTTTCAGTCTGTTTGCCTCTGTTTCACTCTGTTTGCATCTGTTTCACTCTGTTTGCCTCTGTTTCAGTCTTTTTGCCTCTGTTTAAGTCTGTTTCCCTCTGTTTCATTCTGTTTGCCTCTGTTTCATTCTGTTTGCCTCTGTTTCACTCCGTTTGCCTCTGTTTAAGTCTGTATGCCTCTGTTTCAGTCTGTTTGCCTCTTTATGCCTCTGGTTGCCTCTGGTTGCCTCTGGTTGCCTCTGTTTGCCTCTGTTTGCCTCTGTTTGCCTCTTTTTGCCTCTGTTTAAGTCTGTTTGCCTCTGTTTCTGTCTTTTTGCCTCTGTTTAAGTCTGTTTGGCTCCGTTTAATTCTGTTTGCCTCTGTTTTAGTCCGTTTGCCTCTGTTTAAGTCTGTTTGCCTCTGTTTAAGTCTGTTTGCCTCTGTTTAAGTCTGTTTGCCTCTGTTTCAGTCTGTTTGCCTCTTTCTAAGTCTGTTTGCCTCTGTTTAAGTCTGTTTGCCTCTGTTTCACTCTGTTTGCCCCTGTTTAAGTCTGTTTGCCTCTGTTTCACTCTGTTTCACTCTGTTTGCCTCTGTTTCTCTCTGTTTGCCTCTGTTTCACTCTGTTTGCCTCTGTTTGCCTCTGTTTGCCTGTTTGCCTCTGTTTGCCACCGTTTAAGTCTGTTTGCCTCTGTCTAAGTCTGTTTGCCTCTGTTTAAGTCTGTTTGCCTCTGTTTAAGTCTGTTTGCCTCTGTTTCACTCTTTTTGCCTCTGTATGCCTCTGTTTAAGTCTGTTTGCCTCTGTTTAAGTCTGTATGCCTCTGTTTCAGTCTGTTTGCCTCCGTTTCACTCTGTTTGCCTCTGTTTCTCGCTGATGCCTCTGTTTAAGTCTGTTTGCCTCTGTTTCAGTCTGTATGCCTCTGTTTCAGTCTGTTTGCCTCTGTTTCAGTCTGTTTGCCTCTGCTTCAGTCTTTTTGCCTCTGTTTCATTCTGTTTGCCTCTGTTTCACTCTTTTTGCCTCTGATTCACTCTTTATGCCTCTGTTTCAATCTGTTTAACTCTGTTTAAGTCTGTTTGCCTCTGTTTGCCTCTGTTTAAGTATGTATGCCTCAGTTTAAGTCTGTTTGCCTCTGTTTCAGTCTGTTTGCCTCTATTTAAGTCTGTTTGCCTCTGTTTCACTCTGTTTGCCCCTGTTTCTCTCTGTCTGCCTCTGTTTCTCTCTGTGTGCCTCTGTTTCTCTCTGTGTGCCTCTGTTTCTCTCTGTGTGCCTCAGTTTCACTCTGTTTGCCTCTGTTTAAGTCTGTTTGCCTCTGTTTGCCTCTGTTTAAGTCTGTTTGCCTCTGTTTAAGTCTGTTTGCCTCTGTTTAAATCTGTTTGCTTCTGTTAAACTCTGTTCGCCTCTGTTTCACTCTGTTTGCATCTGATAATCCTGTTTGCCTCTGTTTGCCTCTGTTTGCCTCTGTTTGCCTCTGTTTGCCTCTGTTTGCCTCTGCTTGCCTCTGTTTGCCTATTTTTGCCTCTGTTTAAGTCTGTTTGCCTCTGTTTAAGTCTGTTTGCATCTGTTTAAGTCTGTTTGCCTCTGTTTCACTCTGTTTGCCTCTGTTTCACTCTGTTTGCCCCTGTTTAAGTCTGTTTGCCTCTGTTTCACTCTGTTTCACTCTGTCTGCCTCTGTTTCACTCTGTTTCACTCTGCCTCTGTTTAAGTCTGTTTGCCTCTGTTTAAGTCTGTTTGCCTCTGTCTAAGTCTGTTTGCATCTGTTTAAGTCTGTTTGCCTCTGTTTCACTCTGTTTGCCTCTGTTTCACGCTGTTTGCATCTGTTTCACTCTGTTTGCCTCTGTTTCACTCTTTTTGCCTCTGTTTGCCTCTGTTTAAGTCTATTTGCATCTGTTCAAGTCTGTACGCCTCTGTTTCAGTCTGTTTGCCTGTTTCAGTCTGTTTGCCTCTGTTTAAGTCTGTTTGCCTCTGTTTCAGTCTGTTTGCCTCTGTTTCAGTCTGTTTGCCTCTGTTTCAGTCTGTTTGCCTCTGTTTCACTCTGTTTGCCTCAGTTTCACTCTGTTTGCCTCTGTTTCACTCTTTCTGCCTCTGTTTGCCTCTGTTTAAGTCTGTTTGCCTCTGTTTAAGTCTGTAGGCCTCTGTTTGAGTCTGTATGCCTCTGTTTCATTCTGTTTGCCTCTGTTTCAGTCTGTTTGCCTCTGTTTAACTCTGTTTGCCTCTGTTTGCCTCTGTTTAAGTCTGTTTGCCTCTTTTTAAGTCTGTATGCCTCTGTTTCAGTCTGTTTGCCTCTGTTTCACTCTGTTTGCATCTGTTTCACTCTGTTTGCCTCTGTTTCAGTCTTTTTGCCTCTGTTTAAGTCTGTTTCCCTCTGTTTCATTCTGTTTGCCTCTGTTTCATTCTGTTTGCCTCTGTTTCACTCCGTTTGCCTCTGTTTAAGTCTGTATGCCTCTGTTTCAGTCTGTTTGCCTCTTTATGCCTCTGGTTGCCTCTGGTTGCCTCTGGTTGCCTCTGTTTGCCTCTGTTTGCCTCTGTTTGCCTCTTTTTGCCTCTGTTTAAGTCTGTTTGCCTCTGTTTCTGTCTTTTTGCCTCTGTTTAAGTCTGTTTGGCTCCGTTTAATTCTGTTTGCCTCTGTTTTAGTCCGTTTGCCTCTGTTTAAGTCTGTTTGCCTCTGTTTAAGTCTGTTTGCCTCTGTTTAAGTCTGTTTGCCTCTGTTTCAGTCTGTTTGCCTCTTTCTAAGTCTGTTTGCCTCTGTTTAAGTCTGTTTGCCTCTGTTTCACTCTGTTTGCCCCTGTTTAAGTCTGTTTGCCTCTGTTTCACTCTGTTTCACTCTGTTTGCCTCTGTTTCTCTCTGTTTGCCTCTGTTTCACTCTGTTTGCCTCTGTTTGCCTCTGTTTGCCTGTTTGCCTCTGTTTGCCACCGTTTAAGTCTGTTTGCCTCTGTCTAAGTCTGTTTGCCTCTGTTTAAGTCTGTTTGCCTCTGTTTAAGTCTGTTTGCCTCTGTTTCACTCTTTTTGCCTCTGTATGCCTCTGTTTAAGTCTGTTTGCCTCTGTTTAAGTCTGTATGCCTCTGTTTCAGTCTGTTTGCCTCCGTTTCACTCTGTTTGCCTCTGTTTCTCGCTGATGCCTCTGTTTAAGTCTGTTTGCCTCTGTTTCAGTCTGTATGCCTCTGTTTCAGTCTGTTTGCCTCTGTTTCAGTCTGTTTGCCTCTGCTTCAGTCTGTTTGCCTCTGTTTCATTCTGTTTGCCTCTGTTTCACTCTTTTTGCCTCTGATTCACTCTTTATGCCTCTGTTTCAATCTGTTTAACTCTGTTTAAGTCTGTTTGCCTCTGTTTGCCTCTGTTTAAGTATGTATGCCTCAGTTTAAGTCTGTTTGCCTCTGTTTCAGTCTGTTTGCCTCTATTTAAGTCTGTTTGCCTCTGTTTCACTCTGTTTGCCCCTGTTTCTCTCTGTCTGCCTCTGTTTCTCTCTGTGTGCCTCTGTTTCTCTCTGTGTGCCTCTGTTTCTCTCTGTGTGCCTCAGTTTCACTCTGTTTGCCTCTGTTTAAGTCTGTTTGCCTCTGTTTGCCTCTGTTTAAGTCTGTTTGCCTCTGTTTAAGTCTGTTTGCCTCTGTTTAAATCTGTTTGCTTCTGTTAAACTCTGTTCGCCTCTGTTTCACTCTGTTTGCATCTGATAATCCTGTTTGCCTCTGTTTGCCTCTGTTTGCCTCTGTTTGCCTCTGTTTGCCTCTGTTTGCCTCTGCTTGCCTCTGTTTGCCTATTTTTGCCTCTGTTTAAGTCTGTTTGCCTCTGTTTAAGTCTGTTTGCATCTGTTTAAGTCTGTTTGCCTCTGTTTCACTCTGTTTGCCTCTGTTTCACTCTGTTTGCCCCTGTTTAAGTCTGTTTGCCTCTGTTTCACTCTGTTTCACTCTGTTTGCCTCTGTTTCACTCTGTTTCACTCTGCCTCTGTTTAAGTCTGTTTGCCTCTGTTTAAGTCTGTTTGCCTCTGTTTAAGTCTGTTTGCCTCTGTTTAAGTCTGTTTGCCTCTGTTTGTCTCTGTTTGCCTCTGTTTCGCTCTTTTTGCCTCTGTTTGTCTCTGCTAAAGTCTGTTTGCTTCTGTATCACTCTTTGCCTCTTTTTCACTCTGTTTGCCTCTGTTTCACTCTGTTTGCCTCTGTTTAAGTCTGTTTGCCTCTGTTTCAGTCTGTTTGCCTCTGCTTCACTCTGTTTGCCTCTGTTTCACTCTGTTTGCCTCTGTTTCACTCTGGTTGCCTCTGTTTAATCCTGTTTGCCTCTGTTTGCCTCTGTATGGCTCCTTTTGCCTCTGTTTAAGTCTGTTTGCCTCTCTTTAAGTCTGTTTGACTCTGTTTAAGTCTGTTTGCCTCTGTTTAATTCTGTTTGCCTCTGTTTAAGTCTGTTTGCCTCTGTTTAAGTCTGTTTGCCTCTGTTTCTCTCTGTTTGCCTCTGTTTCTCTCTTTTTGCCTCTGTTTCGCTCTTTTTGCCCCTGTTTGCCTCTGTTTAAGTCTGTTTGCAGCTGTTTAAGTCTGTTTGCCTCTGTTTCACTCTGTTTGCCTCTGTTTCACTCTGTTTGCCTCTGTTTAAGTGTGTTTGCCTCTGTTTAAGTCTGTTTGCCTCTGTCTAAGTCTGTTTGCCTCTGTTTAAGTCTGTTTGCCTCTGTTTCTCTCTGTTTGCCTTTGTTTCACTCTGTTTGCCTCTGTTTCACTCTGTTTGCCTCTGTTTCGCTCTTTTTGCCTCTGTTTGTCTCTGTTTAACTCTGTTGCCTCTGTTTAAGTCTGTTTGCCTCTGTTTAAGTCTGTTTGCCTCTGTTTAAGTCTGTTTGCCTCTGTTTCTCTCTGTTTGCCTCTGTTTCGCTCTTTCTGCCTCTGTCTGTCTCTGTTTAAGTCTGTTTTCATCTGTTTAAGTCTGTTTGCCTCTGTTTCACTCTGTTTGCCTCTGTTTCACTCTGTTTGCCTCTGTTTAAGTCTGTTTGCCTCTATTTAAGTCTGTTTGCCTCTGTCTAAGTCTGTTTGCCTCTGTTTAATTCTGTTTGCCTCTGTTTCTCTCTGTTTGCCTCTGTTTCACTCTGTTTGCCTTTGTTTCACTCTGTTTGCCTCTGTTTCGCTCTTTTTGCCTCTGTTTGTCTCTGTTTAAGTCTGTTTGCCTCTGTTTAAATGTGTTTGCTTCTGTTAAACTCTGTTCGCCTCTGTTTCACTCTGTTTGCATCTGATAATCCTGTTTGCCTCTGTTTGCCTCTGTTTGCCTCTGTTTGCCTCTGTTTGCCTCTGTTTGCCTCTGCTTGCCTCTGTTTGCCTATTTTTGCCTCTGTTTAAGTCTGTTTGCCTCTGTTTAAGTCTGTTTGCATCTGTTTAAGTCTGTTTGCCTCTGTTTCACTCTGTTTGCCTCTGTTTCACTCTGTTTGCCCCTGTTTAAGTCTGTTTGCCTCTGTTTCACTCTGTTTCACTCTGTTTGCCTCTGTTTCACTCTGTTTCACTCTGCCTCTGTTTAAGTCTGTTGGCCTCTGTTTAAGTCTGTTTGCCTCTGTTTAAGTCTGTTTGCCTCTGTTTGTCTCTGTTTGCCTCTGTTTCGCTCTTTTTGCCTCTGTTTGTCTCTGCTAAAGTCTGTTTGCTTCTGTATCACTCTTTGCCTCTTTTTCACTCTGTTTGCCTCTGTTTCACTCTGTTTGCCTCTGTTTAAGTCTGTTTGCCTCTGTTTAAGTCTGTTTGCCTCTGTTTCAGTCTGTTTGCCTCTGTTTCACTCTGTTTGCCTCTGTTTCACTCTGTTTGCCTCTGTTTCACTCTGGTTGCCTCTGTTTAATCCTGTTTCTCTCTGTTTGCCTCTGTATGGCTCCTTTTGCCTCTGTTTAAGTCTGTTTGCCTCTCTTTAAGTCTGTTTGACTCTGTTTAAGTCTGTTTGCCTCTGTTTAATTCTGTTTGCCTCTGTTTAAGTCTGTTTGCCTCTGTTTAAGTCTGTTTGCCTCTGTTTGTCTCTGTTTGCCTCTGTTTCTCTCTTTTTGCCTCTGTTTCGCTCTTTTTGCCCCTGTTTGCCTCTGTTTAAGTCTGTTTGCAGCTGTTTAAGTCTGTTTGCCTCTGTTTCACTCTGTTTGCCTCTGTTTCACTCTGTTTGCCTCTGTTTAAGTGTGTTTGCCTCTGTTTAAGTCTGTTTGCCTCTGTCTAAGTCTGTTTGCCTCTGTTTAAGTCTGTTTGCCTCTGTTTCTCTCTGTTTGCCTTTGTTTCACTCTGTTTGCCTCTGTTTCACTCTGTTTGCCTCTGTTTCGCTCTTTTTGCCTCTGTTTGTCTCTGTTTAACTCTGTTGCCTCTGTTTAAGTCTGTTTGCCTCTGTTTAAGTCTGTTTGCCTCTGTTTAAGTCTGTTTGCCTCTGTTTCTCTCTGTTTGCCTCTGTTTCGCTCTTTCTGCCTCTGTCTGTCTCTGTTTAAGTCTGTTTTCATCTGTTTAAGTCTGTTTGCCTCTGTTTCACTCTGTTTGCCTCTGTTTCACTCTGTTTGCCTCTGTTTAAGTCTGTTTGCCTCTATTTAAGTCTGTTTGCCTCTGTCTAAGTCTGTTTGCCTCTGTTTAATTCTGTTTGCCTCTGTTTCTCTCTGTTTGCCTCTGTTTCACTCTGTTTGCCTTTGTTTCACTCTGTTTGCCTCTGTTTCGCTCTTTTTGCCTCTGTTTGTCTCTGTTTAAGTCTGTTTGCCTCTGTTTAACTCTGTTTGCCTCTGTTTAAGTCTGTTTGCCTCTGTTTCACTCTGTTTGCCTCTGTTTCACTCTGTTTGCCCCTGTTTAAGTCTGTTTGCCTCTGTTTCACTCTGTTTTACTCTGTTTGCCTCTGTTTCACTCTGTTTGCCTCTGTTTAAGTCTGTTTGCCTCTGTTTAAGTCTGTTTGCCTCTGTTTAAGTCTGTTTGCCTCTGTTTAAGTCTGTTTGCCTCTGTTTCTCTCTGTTTGCCTCTGTTTCGCTCTTTTTGCCTCTGTTTGTCTCTGCTAAAGTCTGTTTGCTTCTGTTTCACTCTGTTTGCCTCTGTTTCACTCTGTTTGCCTCTGTTTCACTCTGTTTGCCTCTGTTTAAGTCTGTTTGCCTCTGTTTCACTCTGTTTGCCTCTGTTTCACTCTGTTTGCCTCTGTTTCACTCTGTTTGCCTCTGTTTCACTCTGTTTGCCTCTGTTTAAGTCTGTTTGCCTCTGTTTAATTCTGTTTGCCTCTGTTTAAGTCTGTTTGCCTCTGTTTAAGTCTGTTTGCCTCTGTTTGTCTCTGTTTGCCTCTGTTTCTCTCTTTTTGCCTCTGTTTCGCTCTTTTTGCCCCTGTTTGCCTCTGTTTAAGTCTGTTTGCAGCTGTTTAAGTCTGTTTGCCTCTGTTTCACTCTGTTTGCCTCTGTTTCACTCTGTTTGCCTCTGTTTAAGTGTGTTTGCCTCTGTTTAAGTCTGTTTGCCTCTGTCTAAGTCTGTTTGCCTCTGTTTAAGTCTGTTTGCCTCTGTTTCTCTCTGTTTGCCTTTGTTTCACTCTGTTTGCCTCTGTTTCACTCTGTTTGCCTCTGTTTCGTTCTTTTTGCCTCTGTTTGTCTCTGTTTAACTCTGTTGCCTCTGTTTAAGTCTGTTTGCCTCTGTTTAAGTCTGTTTGCCTCTGTTTAAGTCTGTTTGCCTCTGTTTCTCTCTGTTTGCCTCTGTTTCGCTCTTTCTGCCTCTGTCTGTCTCTGTTTAAGTCTGTTTTCATCTGTTTAAGTCTGTTTGCCTCTGTTTCACTCTGTTTGCCTCTGTTTCACTCTGTTTGCCTCTGTTTAAGTCTGTTTGCCTCTATTTAAGTCTGTTTGCCTCTGTCTAAGTCTGTTTGCCTCTGTTTAATTCTGTTTGCCTCTGTTTCTCTCTGTTTGCCTCTGTTTCACTCTGTTTGCCTTTGTTTCACTCTGTTTGCCTCTGTTTCGCTCTTTTTGCCTCTGTTTGTCTCTGTTTAAGTCTGTTTGCCTCTGTTTAACTCTGTTTGCCTCTGTTTAAGTCTGTTTGCCTCTGTTTCACTCTGTTTGCCTCTGTTTCACTCTGTTTGCCCCTGTTTAAGTCTGTTTGCCTCTGTTTCACTCTGTTTTTCTCTGTTTGCCTCTGTTTCACTCTGTTTGCCTCTGTTTAAGTCTGTTTGCCTCTGTTTAAGTCTGTTTGCCTCTGTTTAAGTCTGTTTGCCTCTGTTTCAGTCTGTTTGCCTCTGTTTCTCTCTGTTTGCCTCTGTTTCGCTCTTTTTGCCTCTGTTTGTCTCTGCTAAAGTCTGTTTGCTTCTGTTTCACTCTGTTTGCCTCTGTTTCACTCTGTTTGCCTCTTTTTCACTCTGTTTGCCTCTGTTTAAGTCTGTTTGCCTCTGTTTCACTCTGTTTGCCTCTGTTTCACTCTGTTTGCCTCTGTTTCACTCTGTTTGCCTCTGTTTCACTCTGTTTGCCGCTGTTTCAGTCTGTTTGCCTCTGTTTAATTCTGTTTGCCTCTGTTTGCCTCTGTATGGCTCCTTTTGCCTCTGTTTAAGTCTGTTTGCCTCTATTTAAGTCTGTTTGACTCTGTTTAAGTCTGTTTGCCTCTGTTTAATTCTGTTTGCCTCTGTTTAAGTCTGTTTGCCTCTGTTTAAGTCTGTTTGCCTCTGTTTAAGTCTGTTTGCCTCTGTTTCTCTCTGTTTGCCTCTGTTTCGCTCTTTTTGCCTCTGTTTGTCTCTGTTTAAGTCTGTTTGCCTCTGTTTAAGTCTGTTTGCCTCTGTTTTCACTCTGTTTGCCTCTGTTTCACTCTGTTTGCATCTGTTTAAGTCTGTTTGCCTCTGTTTAAGTCTGTTTGCCTCTGTCTAAGTCTGTTTGCCTCTGTTTAAGTCTGTTTGCCTCTGTTTCTCTCTGTTTGCCTCTGTTTCACTCTGTTTGCGTCTGTTTCACTTTGTCTGCCTCTGTTTCGATCTTTTTGCCTCTGTTTGTCTCTGTTTAAGTCTGTTTGCCTCTGTTTCACTCTGTTTGCCTCTGTTTTCACTCTGTTTGCCCCTGTTTCAGTCTGTTTGCCTCTGTTTCACTCTGTTTCACTCTGTTTGCGTCTGTTTCACTCTGTTTGCCTCTGTTTAAGTCTGTTTGCCTCTGTTTAAGTCTGTTTGCCTCTGTTTAAGTCTGTTTGCCTCTGTTTAAGTCTTTTTGCCTCTGTTTCTCTCTGTTTGCCTCTGTTTCGCTCTTTTTGCCTCTGTTTGTCTCTGTTTAAGTCTGTTTGCTTCTGTTTCACTCTGTTTGCCTCTGTTTCACTCTGTTTGCCTCTGTTTCACTCTGTTTCACTCTGTTTAAGTCTGTTTGCCTCTGTTTAAGTCTGTTTGCCTCTGTTTAAGTCTGTTTGCCTCTGTTTAAGTCTGTTTGCCTCTGTTTCACTCTGTTTGCCTCTGCTTCACTCTGTTTGCCTCTGTTTCACTCTGTTTGCCTCCGTTTCTCTCTGTTTAAGTCTGTTTGCCTCTGTTTAAGTCTGTTGCCTCTTCTTAAGTCTGTTTGCCTCTGTTTAAGTCTGTTTGGCTCTGTTTAAGTCTGTTTGCCTCTGTTTCAGTATGTTTGCCTCTGTTTCAGTCTGTTTGCCTCTGTTTCAGTCTGTTTGCCTCTGTTTAAGTGTGTTTGCCTCTGTCTAAGTCTGTTTGCCTCTGTTTAAGTCTGTTTGCCTCTGTTTGCCTCTGTTTGCCTCTGTTTGCATCTGTTTGCCTCTGTTTAAGTCTTTTTGCCTCTGTTTAAGTCTGTTTGCCTCTGTCTAAGTCTGTTTGCCTCTGTTTAAGTCTGTTTGCCTCTGTTTCACTCTGTTTGCCTCTGTTTCACGCTGTTTGCATCTGTTTCACTCTGTTTGCCTCTGTTTCACTCTTTTGCCTCTGTTTGCCTCTGTTTAAGTCTATTTGCATCTGTTCAAGTCTGTACGCCTCTGTTTCAGTCTGTTTGCCTGTTTCAGTCTGTTTGCCTCTGTTTAAGTCTGTTTGCCCTCTGTTTCAGTCTGTTTGCCTCTGTTTCAGTCTGTTTGCCTCTGTTTCAGTCTGTTTGCCTCTGTTTCACTCTGTTTGCCTCAGTTTCACTCTGTTTGCCTCTGTTTCACTCATTTTGCCTCTGTTTGCCTCTGTTTAAGTCTGTTTGCCTCTGTTTAAGTCTGTAGGCCTCTGTTTGAGTCTGTATGCCTCTGTTTCAGTCTGTTTGCCTCTGTTTCAGTCTGTTTGCCTCTGTTTAACTCTGTTTGCCTCTGTTTGCCTCTGTTTAAGTCTGTTTGCCTCTTTTTAAGTCTGTATGCCTCTGTTTCAGTCTGTTTGCCTCTGTTTCACTCTGTTTGCCTCTGTTTCACTCTGTTTGCCTCTGTTTCAGTCTTTTTGCCTCTGTTTAAGTCTGTTTCCCTCTGTTTCATTCTGTTTGCCTCTGTTTCATTCTGTTTGCCTCTGTTTCACTCCGTTTGCCTCTGTTTAAGTCTGTATGCCTCTGTTTCAGTCTGTTTGCCTCTTTTTGCCTCTGGTTGCCTCTGGTTGCCTCTGGTTGCCTCTGTTTGCCTCTGTTTGCCTCTGTTTGCCTCTTTTTGCCTCTGTTTAAGTCTGTATGCCTCTGTTTCTGTCTGTTTGCCTCTGTTTAAGTCTGTTTGGCTCCGTTTAATTCTGTTTGCCTCTGTTTTAGTCCGTTTGCCTCTGTTTAAGTCTGTTTGCCTCTGTTTAAGTCTGTTTGCCTCTGTTTAAGTCTGTTTGCCTCTGTTTCAGTCTGTTTGCCTCTTTCTAAGTCTGTTTGCCTCTGTTTAAGTCTGTTTGCCTCTGTTTCACTCTGTTTGCCCCTGTTTAAGTCTGTTTGCCTCTGTTTCACTCTGTTTGCCTCTGTTTCTCTCTGTTTGCCTCTGTTTCACTCTGTTTGCCTCTGTTTGCCTCTGTTTGCCTGTTTGCCTCTGTTTGCCACCGTTTAAGTCTGTTTGCCTCTGTCTAAGTCTGTTTGCCTCTGTTTAAGTCTGTTTGCCTCTGTTTAAGTCTGTTTGCCTCTGTTTCACTCTTTTTGCCTCTGTATGCCTCTGTTTAAGTCTGTTTGCCTCTGTTTAAGTCTGTATGCCTCTGTTTCAGTCTGTTTGCCTCCGTTTCACTTTGTTTGCCTCTGTTTCTCGCTGATGCATCTGTTTAAGTCTGTTTGCCTCTGTTTCAGTCTGTATGCCTCTGTTTCAGTCTGTTTGCCTCTGTTTCAGTCTGTTTGCCTCTGCTTCAGTCTGTTTGCCTCTGTTTCATTCTGTTTGCCTCTGTTTCACTCTTTATGCCTCTGTTTCAATCTGTTTAACTCTGTTTAAGTCTGTTTGCCTCTGTTTGCCTCTGTTTAAGTATGTATGCCTCAGTTTAAGTCTGTTTGCCTCTGTTTCAGTCTGTTTGCCTCTATTTAAGTCTGTTTGCCTCTGTTTCACTCTGTTTGCCCCTGTTTCTCTCTGTCTGCCTCTGTTTCTCTCTGTGTGCCTCTGTTTCTCTCTGTGTGCCTCTGTTTCTCTCTGTGTGCCTCTGTTTCACTCTGTTTGCCTCTGTTTAAGTCTGTTTGCCTCTGTTTGCCTCTGTTTAAGTCTGTTTGCCTCTGTTTAAGTCTCTTTGCCTCTGTTTAAATCTGTTTGCCTCTGTTTCACTCTGTTTGCCTCTGTTTCACGCTGTTTGCATCTGTTTCACTCTGTTTGCCTCTGTTTCACTCTTTTTGCCTCTGTTTGCCTCTGTTTAAGTCTATTTGCATCTGTTCAAGTCTGTACGCCTCTGTTTCAGTCTGTTTGCCTGTTTCAGTCTGTTTGCCTCTGTTTAAGTCTGTTTGCCTCTGTTTCAGTCTGTTTGCCTCTGTTTCAGTCTGTTTGCCTCTGTTTCAGTCTGTTTGCCTCTGTTTCACTCTGTTTGCCTCAGTTTCACTCTGTTTGCCTCTGTTTCACTCTTTTTGCCTCTGTTTGCCTCTGTTTAAGTCTGTTTGCCTCTGTTTAAGTCTGTAGGCCTCTGTTTGAGTCTGTATGCCTCTGTTTCAGTCTGTTTGCCTCTGTTTCAGTCTGTTTGCCTCTGTTTAACTCTGTTTGCCTCTGTTTGCCTCTGTTTAAGTCTGTTTGCCTCTTTTTAAGTCTGTATGCCTCTGTTTCAGTCTGTTTGCCTCTGTTTCACTCTGTTTGCCTCTGTTTCACTCTGTTTGCCTCTGTTTCAGTCTTTTTGCCTCTGTTTAAGTCTGTTTCCCTCTGTTTCATTCTGTTTGCCTCTGTTTCATTCTGTTTGCCTCTGTTTCACTCCGTTTGCCTCTGTTTAAGTCTGTATGCCTCTGTTTCAGTCTGTTTGCCTCTTTTTGCCTCTGGTTGCCTCTGGTTGCCTCTGGTTGCCTCTGTTTGCCTCTGTTTGCCTCTGTTTGCCTCTTTTTGCCTCTGTTTAAGTCTGTATGCCTCTGTTTCTGTCTGTTTGCCTCTGTTTAAGTCTGTTTGGCTCCGTTTAATTCTGTTTGCCTCTGTTTTAGTCCGTTTGCCTCTGTTTAAGTCTGTTTGCCTCTGTTTAAGTCTGTTTGCCTCTGTTTAAGTCTGTTTGCCTCTGTTTCAGTCTGTTTGCCTCTTTCTAAGTCTGTTTGCCTCTGTTTAAGTCTGTTTGCCTCTGTTTCACTCTGTTTGCCCCTGTTTAAGTCTGTTTGCCTCTGTTTCACTCTGTTTGCCTCTGTTTCTCTCTGTTTGCCTCTGTTTCACTCTGTTTGCCTCTGTTTGCCTCTGTTTGCCTGTTTGCCTCTGTTTGCCACCGTTTAAGTCTGTTTGCCTCTGTCTAAGTCTGTTTGCCTCTGTTTAAGTCTGTTTGCCTCTGTTTAAGTCTGTTTGCCTCTGTTTCACTCTTTTTGCCTCTGTATGCCTCTGTTTAAGTCTGTTTGCCTCTGTTTAAGTCTGTATGCCTCTGTTTCAGTCTGTTTGCCTCCGTTTCACTTTGTTTGCCTCTGTTTCTCGCTGATGCATCTGTTTAAGTCTGTTTGCCTCTGTTTCAGTCTGTATGCCTCTGTTTCAGTCTGTTTGCCTCTGTTTCAGTCTGTTTGCCTCTGCTTCAGTCTGTTTGCCTCTGTTTCATTCTGTTTGCCTCTGTTTCACTCTTTATGCCTCTGTTTCAATCTGTTTAACTCTGTTTAAGTCTGTTTGCCTCTGTTTGCCTCTGTTTAAGTATGTATGCCTCAGTTTAAGTCTGTTTGCCTCTGTTTCAGTCTGTTTGCCTCTATTTAAGTCTGTTTGCCTCTGTTTCACTCTGTTTGCCCCTGTTTCTCTCTGTCTGCCTCTGTTTCTCTCTGTGTGCCTCTGTTTCTCTCTGTGTGCCTCTGTTTCTCTCTGTGTGCCTCTGTTTCACTCTGTTTGCCTCTGTTTAAGTCTGTTTGCCTCTGTTTGCCTCTGTTTAAGTCTGTTTGCCTCTGTTTAAGTCTCTTTGCCTCTGTTTAAATCTGTTTGCTTCTGTTAAACTCTGTTCGCCTCTGTTTCACTCTGTTTGCATCTGATAATCCTGTTTGCCTCTGTTTGCCTCTGTTTGCCTCTGTTTGCCTCTGCTTGCCTCTGTTTGCCTATTTTTGCCTCTGTTTAAGTCTGTTTGCCTCTGTTTAAGTCTGTTTGCATCTGTTTAAGTCTGTTTGCCTCTGTTTCACTCTGTTTGCCTCTGTTTCACTCTGTTTGCCCCCTGTTTAAGTCTGTTTGCCTCTGTTTCACTCTGTTTCACTCTGTTTGCCTCTGTTTCACTCTGTTTGCCTCTGTTTAAGTCTGTTTGCCTCTGTTTAAGTCTGTTTGCCTCTGTTTACGTCTGTTTGCCTCTGTTTAAGTCTGTTTGCCTGTGTTTCTCTCTGTTTGCCTCTGTTTCGCTCTTTTTGCCTCTGTTTGTCTCTGTTTACGTCTGTTTGCCTCTGTTTAAGTCTGCTTGCCTCTGTTTCACTCTGCTTGCCTCTGTTTGCCTCTGTTTGCCTCTGTTTAAGTCTGTTTGCCACTGTTTAAGTCTGTTTGCCTCTGTCTAAGTCTGTTTGCCTCTGTTTAAGTCTGTTTGCCTCTATTTCTCTCTGTTTGCCTCTGTTTCACTCTGTTTGCCTCTGTTTCACTCTGTTTGCCTCTGTTTCACTCTTTTTGCCTCTGTATGCCTCTGTTTAAGTCTGTTTCCCTCTGTTTAAGTCTGTATGCCTCTGTTTCAGTCTGTTTGCCTCTGTTTCACTCTGTTTGCCTCTGTTTCTCGCTGATGCCTCTGTTTAAGTCTGTTTGCCTCTGTTTCACTCTGTTTGCCCCTGTTTAAGTCTGTTTGCCTCTGTTTCACTCTGTTTCACTCTGTTTGCCTCTGTTTCTCTCTGTTTGCCTCTGTTTCACTCTGTTTGCCTCTGTTTGCCTCTGTTTGCCTCTGTTTGCCACCGTTTAAGTCTGTTTGCCTCTGTCTAAGTCTGTTTGCCTCTGTTTAAGTCTGTTTGCCTCTGTTTTAAGTCTGTTTGCCTCTGCTTCACTCTTTTTGCCTCTGTATGCCTCTGTTTAAGTCTGTTTGCCTCTGTTTAAGTCTGTATGCCTCTGTTTCAGTCTGTTTGCCTCTGTTTCACTCTGTTTGCCTCTGTTTCTCACTGATGCCTCTGTTTAAGTCTGTTTGCCTCTGTTTCAGTCTGTATGCCTCTGTTTCAGTCTGTTTGCCTCTGTTTCAGTCTGTTTGCCTCTGTTTCACTCTGTTTGCCTCTGTTTCACTCTGTTTGCCCCTGTTTCAGTCTGTTTGCCTCTGTTTCACTCTGTTTCACTCTGTTTGCGTCTGTTTCACTCTGTTTGCCTCTGCTTAAGTCTGTTTGCCTCTGTTTAAGTCTGTTTGCCTCTGTTTAAGTCTGTTTGCCTCTGTTTAAGTCTTTTTGCCTCTGTTTCTCTCTGTTTGCCTCTGTTTCGCTCTTTTTGCCTCTGTTTGTCTCTGTTTAAGTCTGTTTGCTTCTGTTTCACTCTGTTTGCCTCTGTTTCACTCTGTTTGCCTCTGTTTCACTCTGTTTCACTCTGTTTAAGTCTGTTTGCCTCTGTTTAAGTCTGTTTGCCTCTGTTTAAGTCTGTTTGCCTCTGTTTAAGTCTGTTTGCCTCTGTTTCACTCTGTTTGCCTCTGCTTCACTCTGTTTGCCTCTGTTTCACTCTGTTTGCCTCCGTTTCTCTCTGTTTAAGTCTGTTTGCCTCTGTTTAAGTCTGTTTGCCTCTTCTTAAGTCTGTTTGCCTCTGTTTAAGTCTGTTTGGCTCTGTTTAAGTCTGTTTGCCTCTGTTTCAGTATGTTTGCCTCTGTTTCAGTCTGTTTGCCTCTGTTTCAGTCTGTTTGCCTCTGTTTAAGTGTGTTTGCCTCTGTCTAAGTCTGTTTGCCTCTGTTTAAGTCTGTTTGCCTCTGTTTGCCTCTGTTTGCATCTGTTTGCCTCTGTTTAAGTCTTTTTGCCTCTGTTTAAGTCTGTTTGCCTCTGTCTAAGTCTGTTTGCCTCTGTTTAAGTCTGTTTGCCTCTGTTTCACTCTGTTTGCCTCTGTTTCACGCTATTTGCATCTGTTTCACTCTGTTTGCCTCTGTTTCACTCTTTTTGCCTCTGTTTGCCTCTGTTTAAGTCTATTTGCATCTGTTCAAGTCTGTACGCCTCTGTTTCAGTCTGTTTGCCTGTTTCAGTCTGTTTGCCTCTGTTTAAGTCTGTTTGCCTCTGTTTCAGTCTGTTTGCCTCTGTTTCAGTCTGTTTGCCTCTGTTTCAGTCTGTTTGCCTCTGTTTCACTCTGTTTGCCTCAGTTTCACTCTGTTTGCCTCTGTTTCACTCTTTTTGCCTCTGTTTGCCTCTGTTTAAGTCTGTTTGCCTCTGTTTAAGTCTGTAGGCCCTCTGTTTGAGTCTGTATGCCTCTGTTTCAGTCTGTTTGCCTCTGTTTCAGTCTGTTTGCCTCTGTTTAACTCTGTTTGCCTCTGTTTGCCTCTGTTTAAGTCTGTTTGCCTCTTTTTAAGTCTGTATGCCTCTGTTTCAGTCTGTTTGCCTCTGTTTCACTCTGTTTGCCTCTGTTTCACTCTGTTTGCCTCTGTTTCAGTCTTTTTGCCTCTGTTTAAGTCTGTTTCCCTCTGTTTCATTCTGTTTGCCTCTGTTTCATTCTGTTTGCCTCTGTTTCACTCCGTTTGCCTCTGTTTAAGTCTGTATGCCTCTGTTTCAGTCTGTTTGCCTCTTTTTGCCTCTGGTTGCCTCTGGTTGCCTCTGGTTGCCTCTGTTTGCCTCTGTTTGCCTCTGTTTGCCTCTTTTTGCCTCTGTTGAAGTCTGTATGCCTCTGTTTCTGTCTGTTTGCCTCTGTTTAAGTCTGTTTGGCTCCGTTTAATTCTGTTTGCCTCTGTTTTAGTCCGTTTGCCTCTGTTTAAGTCTGTTTGCCTCTGTTTAAGTCTGTTTGCCTCTGTTTAAGTCTGTTTGCCTCTGTTTCAGTCTGTTTGCCTCTGTTTAAGTCTGTTTGCCTCTGTTTAAGTCTGTTTGCCTCTGTTTAAGTCTGTTTGCCTCTGTTTCAGTCTGTTTGCCTCTGTTTCAGTCTGTTTGCCTCTTTCTAAGTCTGTTTGCCTCTGTTTAAGTCTGTTTGCCTCTGTTTCACTCTGTTTGCCCCTGTTTAAGTCTGTTTGCCTCTGTTTCACTCTGTTTGCCTCTGTTTCTCTCTGTTTGCCTCTGTTTCACTCTGTTTGCCTCTGTTTGCCTCTGTTTGCCTGTTTGCCTCTGTTTGCCACCGTTTAAGTCTGTTTGCCTCTGTCTAAGTCTGTTTGCCTCTGTTTAAGTCTGTTTGCCTCTGTTTAAGTCTGTTTGCCTCTGTTTCACTCTTTTTGCCTCTGTATGCCTCTGTTTAAGTCTGTTTGCCTCTGTTTAAGTCTGTATGCCTCTGTTTCAGTCTGTTTGCCTCTGTTTCAGTCTGTTTGCCTCTTTCTAAGTCTGTTTGCCTCTGTTTTAAGTCTGTTTGCCTCTGTTTCACTCTGTTTGCCCCTGTTTAAGTCTGTTTGCCTCTGTTTCACTCTGTTTGCCTCTGTTTCTCTCTGTTTGCCTCTGTTTCACTCTGTTTGCCTCTGTTTGCCTCTGTTTGCCTGTTTGCCTCTGTTTGCCACCGTTTAAGTCTGTTTGCCTCTGTCTAAGTCTGTTTGCCTCTGTTTAAGTCTGTTTGCCTCTGTTTAAGTCTGTTTGCCTCTGTTTCACTCTTTTTGCCTCTGTATGCCTCTGTTTAAGTCTGTTTGCCTCTGTTTAAGTCTGTATGCCTCTGTTTCAGTCTGTTTGCCTCCGTTTCACTTTGTTTGCCTCTGTTTCTCGCTGATGCATCTGTTTAAGTCTGTTTGCCTCTGTTTCAGTCTGTATGCCTCTGTTTCAGTCTGTTTGCCTCTGTTTCAGTCTGTTTGCCTCTGCTTCAGTCTGTTTGCCTCTGTTTCATTCTGTTTGCCTCTGTTTCACTCTTTATGCCTCTGTTTCAATCTGTTTAACTCTGTTTAAGTCTGTTTGCCTCTGTTTGCCTCTGTTTAAGTATGTATGCCTCAGTTTAAGTCTGTTTGCCTCTGTTTCAGTCTGTTTGCCTCTATTTAAGTCTGTTTGCCTCTGTTTCACTCTGTTTGCCCCTGTTTCTCTCTGTCTGCCTCTGTTTCTCTCTGTGTGCCTCTGTTTCTCTCTGTGTGCCTCTGTTTCTCTCTGTGTGCCTCTGTTTCACTCTGTTTGCCTCTGTTTAAGTCTGTTTGCCTCTGTTTGCCTCTGTTTAAGTCTGTTTGCCTCTGTTTAAGTCTGTTTGCCTCTGTTTAAATCTGTTTGCTTCTGTTAAACTCTGTTCGCCTCTGTTTCACTCTGTTTGCATCTGATAATCCTGTTTGCCTCTGTTTGCCTCTGTTTGCCTCTGTTTGCCTCTGCTTGCCTCTGTTTGCCTATTTTTGCCTCTGTTTAAGTCTGTTTGCCTCTGTTTAAGTCTGTTTGCATCTGTTTAAGTCTGTTTGCCTCTGTTTCACTCTGTTTGCCTCTGTTTCACTCTGTTTGCCCCTGTTTAAGTCTGTTTGCCTCTGTTTCACTCTGTTTCACTCTGTTTGCCTCTGTTTCACTCTGTTTGCCTCTGTTTAAGTCTGTTTGCCTCTGTTTAAGTCTGTTTGCCTCTGTTTACGTCTGTTTGCCTCTGTTTAAGTCTGTTTGCCTGTGTTTCTCTCTGTTTGCCTCTGTTTCGCTCTTTTTGCCTCTGTTTGTCTCTGTTTACGTCTGTTTGCCTCTGTTTAAGTCTGCTTGCCTCTGTTTCACTCTGCTTGCCTCTGTTTGCCTCTGTTTGCCTCTGTTTAAGTCTGTTTGCCACTGTTTAAGTCTGTTTGCCTCTGTCTAAGTCTG